>LOJH01005426.1:0-18399 GCA_001685095.1 Ellobius talpinus | reverse complement strand
TGAGTTACAATGTGGGTGCTGTTAATTCAACTCACATCCCGTGGAAAGAGCAGCCAGTGCTCTTAACCCCTGAACCAACTCTCTAGCTCCAAATGTTCACTTATTAAACATCAAAAGTTTCCATTATTTGGCACATTTTTGCTTTTACATATAAGTTTTTTAAAGAAAAACACACAAAAAAATCAAATTCAATAAAAAGAAAAGCATGCTATCCGAATTAGTTCTACATTAGGTATTTTTTGAGGAAGATATTTCAGCAAAAAATGACAGATTCAGTAGTTGCCACCTGTGGGACAGAAGGAGACCAGAAGATAAACTTCAGAGAGGGAGATGTCGCCAACGACTGTCAGACGTGATGAGCACAACCCCAGACCTCAGGCTTGTGGTCTCCTGTCTCAGGCCAGGAACTTCCGGGAAGAAGGCAAGAATGGAACTCTATCACTGGTACAGACTAGGGTGACGACATCTGGTTTGACTCATTTAGTCCTGGGCAGCTCCTGCAATGTTCCCATCGCTGGTCAAGGGCACTACCTTTCATTATAGCCAGGGATGTGCTCACAGGGTCTCCTGAGCCTGGCACATGCTCCTCCCAGAACACTGCCTGCCTCTCTCTCTAACCCGCACTCCCAGTTCCTCTTCTGCAGATTCTCCCAAGGCCAGATGTTCTCTATTACCTCTCACAGCTGTCCTGCCTGGGCTGAGAACAGAGATGCCAGCTGCTAAATCAACTCTTACCCTCTAGAGCTATGAACACCAGATGCCTTGTGGGTAACTTTCATCTAGGACTCTACTTGACAAAGCAGATCCGGGTCCTTACACATGCTACCACCTTCTGTCACCACCTGCCCTCCTGATTTGATAATACCCAATGGTTGTCCTGCTTCTACTTCTGATCTCCATAACTCGGTGCACATTCACCAGTCATGTAGACTTGGACCATGCCAACTATGCATCAGAAGCCTGTTGCTTTCCCTCCTCACTCTGGTTAAAAGCTTAGGTCCCTGCCACTTGCTTCAGCAACTGCTGTATATAGTCTGGTCCTTGGTGACTTTTTTGGCCCATTTCCTATGCCATCCTCTTTCTCTTCTGCTGAACCCCCACTGGATCTTCTTACCCATGAACACACCATGTACATGCCTTCCTCGGGACTTGCTTTAGACATTCATTCCTCTGTCTTCAGTTCTCTCCTTTTATGTGTAGATCTCTTGGATCTCTGCTTAGGTCAATGTCAAAGTAAACTCCCTCTGTCACTGAATAGAAAGTCATACCTTGACCACAACACTGACTAATAACTTAGCTTTACCCATCTCATTACTGCTAACACTACTGCTAATTTACCCATTAAGAGTTAGGAAACAGGGAGAGAGGGGTGCAGGGATAGGATCATGGATAGATGGATGGGTGGGAGGATGGATGGATGGATGGATGAATAGATGGGTACATAGATGGATAGATACATGGATATATGGGTGAATAGATGAATGGATGGGTACATGGGTAAATGGAATGATGGGTTCATGGGTAGATGGAATGATGGATGCATGTATAGATAGATGATGGGTGGGTGGGTTGATGGAGGATAGATGGATTGATGGATAAATTGATGGGTGGATGGATGGGTGGATGGATGGGTGGATGGATGGGTGGATGGATAAATTGATTCCTAGATGGCTGGGTGCATGGATGTGAAGATGAATAGCTGTCTGTCTGTCTAGATGGAAGAACAGATAGGTGGGTTTCACTTCTCGTCTCTGTAATATGAACTTCATGAGGGCAGCATTTTTTACGTTTTTTATGCGATATTCACAAGTATCCTAGTTTTCTAAATTATGGTACTAATTTAAACATTTAGAAGCGTTTTGGGGCAGATTACTAATTCTTACAAATTAATAATATTTTATATCAATTTTTGTTTTCTTCTGTTTCCTGCATTTTCTTCCTTTCATTCAAAGCCTTGCTCCCTTTGTGCTAAGGAGGGTTGTATCAAGACAGAGAAGAAGGAATGATTAAAAGTCCCCCTTACTTGTTTCTTCCACCTTGAGTTTTATAGAAATGATATTTGTCACCGCTATAAGAGATGCCTAGATAAATTATAGCATTTCAGGAATCTTAGGACTGAGTGATGAGAGAAGAGCCTGTATCTCTGAAGACAAAACAGGTACATGACTTCCAGAAAGTGCCAGGAGAAGCCACCCAGGGAGGGTAGTGCTGAGGTGCAACCAGAGAGTCTTGGATAATGGGTGTCCTAGTAAGAAGGACATGGACTGACTGACATCCAATGAGATACATAAATGGAGTTTGGAGTCTCAATAATGAAAGAAATATGGCCAGCATTCATGTCTCTTTTATGCTTTTTTCATATTTCTTAAATTTTGATAACAAATATCACAAGACCTTCTGGTTATACCAGACTTTTATTGAAGAGATGAAAAGGAACATAAGAATTCTCACATTCTGCTGGTGGAGCACAAGGGGTGTGAAACCACTTTGATAAATGCCTGTCAGGAACAGAGCAAGCAAACCTAGCATGTAGCACAGATACTGCTTACTGCTTACCTGGGCTCATATGTTTAGAAAACAAGTTTTCAAGACCACCAGACATGGGCGCAATAGTGATCTGAGGGGAGTTTCTCCTTAGAGTCCCAAACTGGAACCCACCTATGTAGTTTTCAAAGGGATGTGCACAGGACATTTGATGTATTTGTGTGATGGATGCCAAGGACATACACACAGAGGCGCGGGGGGAGGCACAGAATAGAATAGAATAGAATTTAAATGAAAATATACCAGTGTATCTTATGCTTGCATGATAGAAAGTGAACAAAGAGTAAAAGGGAAGAGTGTTTATATGGTGAATGCCAAGAACAATGCCCCACCACTTCGGAGACGAGTCTCACTGGCACTATTAGTTTGGTGAAAATAATTGAGAGCAACAGTAGCACCTATGGCTTTATTCGCATGGAGTCTAGACACAGAAGCCCTAGTCTGTGGTTGTAAAGGACAGAGCTATTCTCCTTGGGATGACTGAGCATAGCCAAGCAGAGTATAAGAACACTTTCTAGCACAGTTCCCATGCTTACATCTGGCTGGTGGATGATCTTGCTTACATTCTACATCTATGATATGGGGAACTTCCCTGTCATCCATATTAGGCTTTTATATTTTTTCTCATGTGTAACTAACTCAGTGGTTAAATAACTTAGCTGTTAAATATCCCGGCACCACCACTGAGGTATTAGCAGGGAAGAAACGGTAGCACAGAAGAGAGAGCAGTGCGGAAGGGTCATTGGGTCATCTGTTTATGGAGCTGGTCTACAACATAGCATGTAGAGCCTTCTTGAATATCCTACTGCCAGCCCAAACTTCTTCATTCCAGAGCTATCCATCTGAGGCTCAGCATGGGATCATGAGCCACACACTCCCTGCAGGGTTTCCTCAATTGCACCATCTGCAGGAAGTTATGGCAAGAGGAAACTGAGGCTGGCTGTGAGGCCCTGGAATTACTGCAACAATGGGATTAAGGCCGAATATCCCAAACTGGAAATGCACAAGGGAAACAAGTTTCCCTTTGGCATGGACTTCTTCTGTGGAGTTCTGGAAGGCAGTTAGAGCGCTGCTGTCTGGGCTGAGAGCCTCAACTGGTGGCAAGCAAATCTACCCAGGGTAATCCAGTTGGGCACTAGGTGGCTGCCCAACTTTGCAGAGTGTCAGTGGGCTTTTTTTTCAATGCTAACTTAGGCTCCGCAGTTCTCAGTGAGTCAATACTGAGATATGATAGTTTAACTCACGTTTGCAGTGCACAGCAAGTTAATACACAAATATTAAATTAATTTATTCCCCTTTTCATTTGCCCTCTTTCTATCATGAAAGTATAGACTAATTTTTTTATTTATTACAATAAAATATCTTATTAAAATAAAAAATTAATTTTTGAGATTTATTCTATTCTCTCTCTCATGTGTGTTTCTATTCTGAATGCTCAGCAAGCTGTTTTCCAAATACTAGAAAATTTTAAAGTATGGTGGATTGTCCTATTTTCTTTTCGAATGCATTCCCATCCCCTTAGGGGTGTATGGGCTGTGTGTTCCTATTTATTAACTTCAGATTAGGGCAGGTGGCCTACTTTAGTGAACCTGTGGCACAAGACAAGTGACATATGAGCCCATGAGCCAGGTGCTTAAAGGATTGTTTTGTGGTTCTAAGAAATAGCCAGGGATGGATAGACTACAGGTGGACTAGGAGAGGACCAGTTCTGCTTGCTGAGGATGCCAAAGACTAAGGGGAGAACAAGCTAGGCTGCATTTCTTGTAGACTCAAGAGACTAAATGATTGTGCAGTGTGTCAGGGCCAAGGAATACTTACACAGGTACAAATGTGGCCTCTTCCAAGCTCTGTCATTTATGAGTAGAATAAGATTCTTATGTGTCCCGAAAAAAAGCATGAGGATGGCTAAGAGGTTGCTTACTTTCATGGTGATACAGAGAAAGATGTTGATATGGCAGAGGATCCTGTGCGGATCCATAGGTGAAGCCCCAGGCAGATTGGATGCAGGCAGCGGCTGTCAGTTGGCTCCATGATGGCCAGGCCTAGGGCCCCAACATTCTCCATTCAAACCAATGGCCCCTGCAAGCAACTCAAGTTTGTAAAGAATGATGCAGACAGCTATAATTTGATTGTATGATGACCATTCAGCCAGCAGAAAGGAGATGCATTAAAAAAGAAAGTAGCTCCTCCATGTCCTTGGCTCCCATAGCTGTTATGTCAGACTTATGTCAACAGTCACTTCTTATCTTCAAGGTCTTCTTCATCTGTCTGTCTTTGATTGGCATTTCTAAGGTTTTGGTGGCTCTGGGCAGAGTCCAGCTAGGAAGACAAGTTTCATTGGCATCAAGCTAGTTTAGAAGACATCAGATGTCTACTAAGATGTTTAAATGCTGACTGTCATTAAAGCAACCACAGTAACACCTCCCAAAGGTGTTGGTAGAACTGGAGACCACAGGGGCATTGTCGAGATAAGGCATGGAGACAGTGCCGATCAAAGGGGACAAAGTGGGAAGGATTCAGCAGGGAAGATGGATCTCCCCGGGCCAGAAACCATAGCCCTGGTAGAAGCCAACATCATGGAAGGGTTTTGGTGGTGGGAACTAGATATACTGGAGGGGCAAGATCTGGGGTAGAAGGAGGAGGAGGGTGGGAGAAAGGAAAAGGGTATGGGGAGAGAGATAAACCCTGGCACAGCTTTAGTCTCTCTCTCTCTCTCTCTCTCTCTCTCCCACACAAACACACACACACACACACACACACACACACACTTTCCATGCTTGTTTTTTTCCCCACTGTCCATGTCTTCCCAGATGCCAAGGAACAAGAAACCCCAAGGGGAGTTTGGAATGATCCAGTCCCTGTGAGTTAGAGCTTACTGGGGGAGGACAGGATGGAGAAGGGTGGTATGGTGGTGTTTCTGTATCCTGCAGGGAAGCTGGTATGGGCATTCCGTACCAGCTAGTTGTGTGTGATAGCCCAACATTGAGGGAGAGGTGGATAGTTCTCCTGGTGTAATAATTGTGACAACCCAGGAGACCTCACTTGCCAAGGCATGTAAAACAAGCTGAAGGGGGGATCTTTCTCCCTCTACCTTGTCAAATGTTGACCAACATGGAAGGGGTCCCAGGGATGCTCACAGTCTTAAAGCCCAGGACAAACATGAACATACACTTCCCTACTAGCAAATGTTTGAATCATACCAAGTTCACAGAAACATGCTTGGACAAGAGGCCAGAACAGGATCTGCAAAGAGGTTAAAACCATCACTTGTGTGACACCATGTTCCTCCAGCATTAAGCCTTGGCTCCTCCTGCCAGGCACCTGTTGTCATTGACCCTGCCATTATCTATCCCCAGGATGGAGGCAAGCAGGGCCCTAGCTACTTGGGGAATTGGGGTTGCTAAACCTATGGAAATTCCCCTAGTTGAAGTGAGCCTCCCTCCCAGGGCTGTGCTCCCTTGTCCAAGGCTGGTCAGTGCACTGCTGAGACCTGGTGCCTCATAGCAGAGGAGTAAGGGACAGCTGGGATCTAAGGCTCAGTGTTAACCCAGCCTCTGTTGAAACCACACAAGCCCCAGCCTCTCCTCTGCCCTCTGCTACTTATTCCCCATGCTACTCCTAAGAATGGGATCCTAAAGCCTCCTCTATATGCATTTCCATCAATCCACAGAGTAGCTTCCTGGGGAACCCTCCCCTAAGGTGAGGATGCCAGTTCCTAATGATATTCCCAAGGTGGCCTGACTCTGGCTGGGCTTACCTCAAGGTCTGAACCATCTGTAGGACCCACCGAACCATTCAATCCTGTTCTGATATCATCAAAAACTGCTTTATATGCATTTTTAATCTAATGATAAATATAAGATCAAGCCGTGCAGTGAGCGATAATGACTCACGTCAAGGATTCCACACTAAAGGGTGTCTGGGACGCCACTCATTGCTAAACCTCCTCAGTGGCCTGCCCATCCTCACCCCAAATCTGGCCCCCCACCAGCCATGTTCTCTTCTTTATCCCATCTTCCCACCCTCCCTTAGCTGGTTTTCTCCCTTCTCTCCCAAGCAGATAAAAGTTGTAATCTCCTGAGTGTACACCCCTCAGGGTTCCTGCTTATGACCTCCAGCCACCCCTTGAGGGTCAGCCTCCTTCCACCCTACGCCTTCTTCCTTGAACCAGAGAAGAGTCCCCAATGCAGCCTGGCCACAGACAAGCTTCACATTCTTTGTCCACAATGACAGCTTGCAATTACATCATGTGACCCCGGTGATCTTAATCAGAATGTCTGTAATTTCAAAAATATTTAAATGAACTCTGGCAATTTTATATAATGTATTTGGAGCATATTCAGCTCCACCTCCACACAATCCCTTCCACCTCTCCCTCCTTACCCCCCTGTTCCATGGGCCTTAAAAATTTGAGTAACCTACTCTAGTGCCCTGCTACCATATCCTAATGGGTGTGGGGACATCCACTGGAGCATGCCGAATCTGCTGGGATCTCCATCCTTCGAAAAACAGATTCTTCCTCCCCAGAAGCCATCAACTGTCCATAGCCCCTTGGTTAGGGGTGGGGGCTTGGGAACCCCTTCCCACTCCAAGCTGGGATGTTGACCGGCTTGATCTGGGGCAGGCAGCCACAGCTGGTGGGAATTCAAGGGTACAGTGGCCTGTCATATCACCAAGATATGCTTTCATTCTGATCTTCCCTGACAGCTGACCCTTAGTCACTCCCTCTTCCTCAAAGGTCCATGATATTCAGGATGTGATATAAATGTCCTCAATTGTAGCTGAGCACTCTAATGACTCTGACTCTCTGCACTCTGACCAGCTGGGTGTTTCTGCATTAACCACTGCCCACTGTGCACAGAAACGTCTCAGATGAAGTCTGAGGACTGCACTGTCCTATGAGTCTAGAGATCTGAGTTTAGAAGACCACTTGATGCTGTGTCCATTTGACAGAATAACTGTAGTAGGGTCACCCTGGGGGCTGTGAGCTCCCCAACTATGGGTTCTTGGCCAGAATACAGCACCAGGCAAGTGTGGTGGGTCTTACATTCATTCTGTCAGAAAGTGGTCGGTTACACCCACATCACCCTTGTGCTGCAAATGGCATGAGCCAGTGCCAGTGGGACTTCTGGGCAGACTTTGCAGAAGGATGTTTTCAGCATTAACTTTTCACTGTTTGCCTCCTCCCTCCTTCCCAGATGCCTGTTGACATTAGGAAGTTCCTGCATCCAGTCTGGAGAAACTTTCTCCATATTCCTTCTTATTACACATGCCTCTAAATAGAAAGGCACGTGACCTACCCTTGTCCCTTACACACACACACATGCACGCATGCACGTGCACGCACACACACACACGCATGCACACACGCGCACACACACACAGAGGAATGAAGCTGCCTCTGATCCATCTCTCACACCTAGGAAGGCAGAACATCTCTACAACACACTGATAATATAGATTTTACCCTATTCCACTCCAGTGCCCCACAGAACCCTACACCAGGTCTTCCTTGTTGAGTCCTACACAGAAACAGGTTTGGGCTGCTGCAAATTTTTACAGTATTTATTGAGAACATGATGCCCCAGACCTAGTGGGAATACTGTATATAAAACAGGCAAGATCCATACCCTATGGGGACATGAAGCCCTTCAACCAGCATGCTACAATTCCATTTTTACTCACTGACACTCCACTTGTATTGTGCGCACGTGCGTACACACACACACACACCTCACACCTCTGCTCTGCAGAGCTCAGCGCTCCAGCTACCTGAGTGATGACACAGAATGAAAACAGCCACAGGTTGATAGCATCTCAAGACAGAGAGAAGGCAAGAGCATCACAAAGCTGATTTAAAATGGAAAATTAAATGCCGCCACTAATGATACAGTTGAGGCGTCTGTGTTTTACAATTTCTTCTGTTACTTGAAGGAGGGCAGATGCCATGGTGGAGATTTCTTACCGGGAGCAGCAGTTGTGCCAGCCAAGTTGTGCCCTAACCCTAACCCTAACCCTACCCTACCCTAACCCTAACCCTAACCCTTGAGACTCAGCTGGCACCCACTGTCTTGGGGAAGTTAAGTGCCTGGGCTATTGAGCTTATGGTTAGCGCGAGTGAGTCTCCAAGGGGACAGCACTCAGCGTCTTTTTTCTACCATTAGGTCCAGGGTGGGCTGCTCTCACCCTTGTGCTGGCTGGTACCCTACAAGAACAAAGCACCTATTCCTGCCCTCCTTGCCCCTCTTCCTCTGAGGCCACCAAAGTGTGCAAAGTGTGCATAGTCACAGGCTAAGAGGGCATAGGACTAGGGATGCAGCTCAATGAGTAGGGTTTCTTGCCTATCATGCATGAAGCCCTAGAGGTTCAATCCCCACTATCACATGGACCAGGAATGTTGCAGTATGCCCATAATCCCAGCACTCAGGTGGTAGAGGCAGGAGGACGAGGAGTTCAAGGTCATCCTCAGCTAATTAGAGAGTTTGAGGCTAGTGAGGGCTACATGGGATCCTGTCTCTACAAAACAAGAACAAAAACAACAAAAAATAAAAATAAAAAACAGCAAAAAAAAGCACTAGTGCCTTTATTCAGCAGTATTTTGTTTGTATTTGAGAGATTTCTATCTTAGGCACTAGGGTCCAAAGCTTCTTTCTTGGTCATCTAGCATCCTTCTCCAGCTCAAGATACCAGCTCTATTATGAAACGCCACACTGATTAAACATACTTTCTTTCTTTCCTTAAATACATCATTTTGAAAGGAAGTTTTATTGCCCGGCTGTCGAGCGCAAACTGGTACCACTTGCTATCAACAGAAGGCAGTTGTAAACATGCAGGAGGAGAAGGAAGCCACGCTACTGATTCCATCCACACCCCGCTGCCTGCCAAAGGTTCTGTGTCTCGGCTTGTGCTCTGATGCGCAGAACTGGCATGAGCAAACAATGCTGTTTAAAGACACCCTGGCATGAGTGGCCTTTCTCCTTGAGCTAAGACTGCAATAGAAGAGCAAAATAAAACTTCCTTTGTAGAGGTTTGCCATTGCAGGCTGGGGAGATAGTTCAGTTCAGTGGTTAAAGAACTTGCCATGTGAACCTAAGGACTGGAGTTCAAATCCCCAGAACTCACATTAGTTACAAGGGAGTGTGATGCCTGACCCCTGTAATTCCTGCCTTAGAAGATAGAGATAGGGGATCCCTAGAGCAAGCAGGCTAGCAAGACTAGCCATATGGGTCAGCTCTGGGTTTGACTGAGAGACCCTGACTCAATGAATAAGTTGGGAGAAGAGTGGAGGAAGATCTCTGACATCAATCTTGGGTCTCCTCATGAATGTGCACAAAGGTGTAAAAATATGCATACACTTACACATGTATACCACATGTATGCACACATCTACATGTACATTTTTACAAAATGTAAAAAAAAAATAGAGAGAGATGGAATTGTATGATTGTGTATTTGCACATGCTGGCTTGTTTTTGGGCCACTGGGCTAAACAGATTTTCCTGGATACAATACATAATGCATGGGCAGTCCCCAACTGAAGCACTCATATTTGTCTTTGTGTGTGTGTGTGTGTGTGTGTGTGTGTGTGTGTGTGTTTCTATGCACAGGTGTATGGGTGCCAGGACCTATGTGTTGGGGTCTGAAGACAACCGGGGTGCTGGTCCTCACCTTCCACTGTATTTGAGACAGGATATCTGCTTTGCTATGGATCACTGTTTCTGGCAGTCTAGACGGTCCCTGAGCTTCCAGAGAACTTCTGTCCTGTCTCTGTCTCCCATCCTGCCATTAGAGTTCTGTATTCTATTGCTCCCAGTTTTGCATGGACTCTGGAGATTCAAGCTAGGATCCTCACACTTGTATAACAAGTGCCTTGCTCACTGGGCCATCTCTCTGCTTCCTCCATTTTTTTGTAAAAAAGAAAAGTGCTAATTGAGGAAAGCCTGATACTCAGCACACTGACAGTAGCAGTGGCCACATTACCGAGACATGTGGGTTGGTCTGAGCCATCAGAACTCATCAGAGCACTGGCATTGCCTCCAGATGTGAAATGCAGCAATTAGAAGTTACCAGAATTCTTTCTAGGTTCCTTCTGAGTGCTGGAAAAACTTGTGCTCATTTGCTTCTGATGCTCTGAACCTCACAAGGAGCTTTATGCAACGGCACCTTTTAAAGGGTTCCCTTCAAAGGCCTCCCACAGCAAGGCTGAAGTATCCTCCAGGCAGGCCTTGGTACTCTGATGCTGGGGAGGTTTCCACACACACCCACCAGAAAAAGCCTGGCAGAACACGGACAACCATCAACCACCACTTTGATAAGCAGTAGTCATCACTATAGAAGCACTGCTAAAACTTAGACCCACTAAGGTCAGACCCACTTGGCAGATCTGAACCCACGTAAGCACCTCATGTGAACTTTTGGTTGCCAATCTGGTGTGGACTGAGGGACAGTGACAGATGTGTGTTTGGGGGACATCAGTATCAGATTTCAAGCTTGCTGAAACAAATCATGTCAATGATTGACATGTCATGAAGCAGGCTGACCAGTGGAGGGAGAGTGAGCAAGACTGTCAATGATTGACATGTCATGGAGCAGGCTGACCAGTGTAGGGAGAGTGAGCAAGACTCCTATACTTGACTACATTAAGTGCGGTTGATTAAAGTGTCACAGTCAGAAGCCTGTCGGCAGAGTCATGTGCAGAGAGGGGCATGCTTTGTGGAAGGAGGGATCCAGAGAAAGCTCCTACAGGCCAAGTGTAATGACTTCCTTCCTTCGGGGAAGGAAGAGGCAAAGCATGAAAAATGGATGCTGGTAACAATCTCTTAGAATGACAATCTAGAAAGTCCCACCTGCACCACAAGACCTGGTCATGCTGTTACTGCAGCACAAAGGTGACTGAGAGGTGACCTGGAATGTTGCTGGCTCAAACTGCTAGAATGGTCAGGAGGGACAATGGCGATTAGAGAGGCACACAGCCTCCTGTCACAGGATGTGGGCATGCAGGGGATGATATATCTTGTGTCTGGCCTCCAAGGTCAGTCTATGGAGGTAGAGTACAGTCTCTGAGATGCCACACATTTGTACTGGTCCCTCCTTTCCTTCCAGGCTCCATTGGAGAAGCATGATGGATGATCCCTCTTTCTCATCCCACTTGGTCCACTTTCCAGATCTGTGCAGATAATTATTAGATTCTTCCTGAGACAGGGACACTGCATCTAACGGTGCTTGCCTTGGGGGCAACTACAAAGAAACACCATGCCAAATGTCAGGATAAAGGTGTGCCCCTGTTGATGGTGACATGAGCGGTAACGAAACCTGGCTTCAGTAGATTGAGAACCAGACCATCATACTTGCTATGGAATGGGTCAGTTACACTCCGAGGTTATTTCTGAGGAGGCAGGAGCGGCAATCCTCTGCAGTGTTGATGAAGTGATGCTGCTTGCACCCACTGCTCTTGCTTTTAGCAAATGCTGCCTTGAGTTTTCTGCACATCTTGATTGACGTCATCCAACTCCAGCATATATGGCTGTTGGCTGCTGGGTGCCTTCCTCGGGGACTTCATGACTGGTGATCTTCCTCCAGTGAAGAAGAATTAAATGTGAGGGCAAGAAACCCATGACACTGAGGATTGTTCAGTCAGCCAAGGGTTTGCCATACAAGCTTGAGAATCCAAGTTTGATCCCCAACACACACACACACACAAAAGCCAGGCATGGTGGTGTGAACTTATAATTCCATCACTGGGGAGGCAGAGACAGGCAGATATCCTGAAGCTCACTAGCCAGCCAATCTATCCTACTTGGAATGTCTAGACCATTGATAGAACCTGACTTTTAAAAAGGTAAACAGCCCATGAGTAATGACACCCAAGGTGGTCTACTCTTAACTAATGACACCCCTCCAGTTCCCATTACAAAAATTTGATGACAACATATAAAAAGTTGAAAGAACATGAAAAGAGAAAATGGATAGTTTTGTATGGGTGGAGGACCTATGAGAGCACCATGTCACCAGTGTTGAACTACCATGAATTCCCAGTGGAGAGGAAAGCGAGCCAGGATCAGGGAATGGAGACAGAAGCCATATATATAAAGCACATGGATTAAGAAAACACTGTGCATTCTGGAAGCTTAGTGGAGAGTGGAGCTTGGACAGCGTGGAGGAGTATCAGTAGACAGGGCTGTAGCCCAGACATAAAGGACATTGCCCAGTCTGAACAATAGGCAGAACTATGCTCTTCAAGGAGCCAAGAGCCAGCAACTTCAACACAGGTATACACTGACTTGTTATGTTTTAAAGGACGATTTTTCTCTTCTTGTGTAGGATGAACCCGAGAGGAGAACAGTGGAGGGAGGGAGATTCTTTACCAGGCTACTACAATAATCCAGATAAGAGCTGATGCCAGGAGAGTAGAAGTCAGCAGGTTAAACACCTGATGAGCAGACAGAACAGCTCATGATTGAAATCAAAGAGGATAACATAGAAATTGAAAGCAAAGGCTTTGGCCTGAAAGACCCCATATCAGATCTCAACGCTGTGCCACTTTCTAACTCGGCATTTCCCTGTCATCGGGCTTGCCAGCACTGCTTTCTCACTGAAAACTGGAGATGATTTAAATGGCTTTCTTGGGGGCTGTCATGAGGGCTAAATAAAAGAACACACAATGACTCATGAGCAGAGTCCTGAATACATACTGACCACTCAGCAATCAATTCCTGTGGCTTCCCTGATATGACTGCTGTTGTCTTTAGGTTACAGGACCCTCAGTCCTCCACCCCAAGTACTTCATAGATTTTTCTGGCTGAAGGTGGACCAAGTCTAACCTCATACCTTGTCCTTTCTTTCCCATCTTGACATCTAGTGCCTTCCAGATTCTTCCAACAGAAAGGGACCCGGCTTTTTACATCGCTCTCTTGTCAAGGTTGTGATTTTCTCTATGAAATTAGAAACCTGTTTGTTCCTGAAGTATGATATGGATGAGCCACCAAATACTCCCTTCTGTTTAAAAATATTTATTTACTTATGTTTCACTTATGTGTGTGTGTGCCTGCATGATGTGCACCAGCAAGGTGCCTTTGGGAGCAAATAAAGGGCACTGGATTCCCTGGAACTGTTGCTGGTGGCTATGAGCTGCCATGTAGGTTCTGGGAACTGAACCCAGGTCCTCTGCAAGAACTATATGTGCTCTTAACCACTGAGTCATCTCTCTGGCTCCACATCCTTTTTTATGTTAGTTAACAGGGGCCTCATCATCTTCTTTCTTTAACAAGAAGTGACCCAAGGATTTGGTCCTGAATGCCCTTCCTGCCCCCACCCAATGACCATCCCAAATCAACTCTTCCTTTCATGAACCATATCTTCAGGGGGAGAGGGCTTATTTCTTTTCTGGATTGGCTAGAGATCAAGGAAAGTACCAACTGCATGAGGAGGGTAGAGAAAGGAAGGAGGCATGCAAGTTCTCTTTCTCCCTGATCACCAGGCCTGACATGAGTTGTGTGGATGTCGTGTTTAGAGATCCTGTCCACACACCTTTCTGCAGGCGCGTGGTGCTCAAAGGATACAGGATGCTGTTCATTTTTCCCCTTGTCCTTTCAGATCTGGAGAGACAGTACCTGCAGCCTTTGTGGCCTCATTATTACCTCCTACTCACATCTCTACAAACAGCCCCCATCTGACATTGCTTCTGTCCTTCTGTTTCCAGCTTGTTCCATGGACATCATAGCAAGGCCTGGGGGCAGAATCTCAGCCAGGCTGCTGACCTTTGACCCATCATATTCATATTTCACAGCGGTGGATAAGAAAAAGGGAAAGAAAAGAAAGACGGTGTTGGTGTAGGTGGAACTAGTGTTTGCCTGCATCTGAGTGGGCAGAGAGTTTCGTTAGATGAAGTTGGTGCCTGGTGATAATGAATGAGACATGAGACGTAAGAGAAACCATTACAATTTGCAGTATTTTCTGCGAAAAGAGTCGCTGAAATGGTTTAATCAGAGGAATCTGATAAGGATAATGACATAGTAAGATTCCAGGAATCATGCAGAGGGAGAGAAGTAGATCAAAGGCAGCTGCTAACCTTCCAGCCAGGAGTGAGCAAGGGCAGAGAAACTGGGAGGGATACACAGTAGGGCCCTGAGGGGGCACCTTGAAGGTGCTAATGGCATCCCCAGGCTGACACTACCCTTGGCATTCGGGAGATGTCATGGAGGGAAGGAATCTGCTTTCTGCTTCTTTCTTAATTCTATTGTGTGTGTATGGGTATTCAACCTATGCATAGGTCTGTGCACCACCCATGTGCAGTGTCTGTGGAGCCCAGGAAAGGGGATCAGATCCTCTGAAACTGGAGTTTGAGCTAGGTGATCGTGGTGGTTGTGAGTTGCAATGTGGTGCTGGGAATCGAACCTGGGTCCTCTGTAAGAGCAACAAGTGCCCTGAACCACAGAGCCACCCCTCTAGTCCCTGATCTCAACTTCTGCCATAACTTCTCCAGGTAGAGCTGGGAGAAAAAGGACAGCCATCTCAGAGGGGCATCTGAGATCCACAGAATCTTAGTGGGGATGGAAGGAGTTTCACACACCTCAGACTCTACTTTCTCTGATGTACAGAAAGCTTTTTTTGTTCTCAATTACTCAGAAAGATCCCAAAGTTACTACTGCTGAACTGGGCCTAATTGTCACACTGAATTCTGGTGGGTGGGTTGTAATGGCAGCAGTAACACTCCCCACAAGCTCCCTGAAGGTCTCCATGACATTTTATTGCCTTGGCTCACAGTGGGACCCACTTAATGACAGTTCTGGGGCAGCAGAGCCGCAGGACACCTAGAAATGATGGCAGGCCAAGGCCTAGAAGCTTTCCTTTTTTTAAGGCTTCTTCCTGAAGTCACCAGGAGCTATCCAGGGTGCTGACCCTCATGGGCAACCAGAGAACAGTATCTCTCTTCTGAGAAGGCAGGTGGAGCACGAAAGTGTCTGCAATGCAGATGGAAACCACACTTTACACAACAAGAGAAGGGACACCAAGTGTGTCCCAGGGAACAGCCACAGGTACAAACAGTCTTCCTGGACTGACTCTGAAAAGCAAAGATTTTCTTAAAATCATTCTACATTCCTCATATCTTTTTGCTAGCTGGACAATGTGTAAGGCTAATAAGAAAGTAAGAAATACTGGGTTTGGTTATATCCACAAGTTATTGAGCATACGTGATACTCAAGCATTGTCAATCCCCTGCAAGTATTACTGGTTAGATCAGTGGTAAAGTTCTATTAGGATTTTGTGTCAGAATGGGCAGAAGTGGATGAAGTGGGAATAAAATAGCCAATGAAAGGGCTGACATTGTTTCAGGGTGTGTTATCATAAGAACACTCCTAGGACTTCTGTAGACTCTTATCATTGGAAATGACTCATGGTTGACAAGAGACTGGGCCACCAGCAAATGTCACAACACAGCCAGGCTGCAAGCAAGATGAGCTCATGGGAGCTCTGGCCATGTATGCTGTTCCAGTATCTTCAAATGCCTACTGACCCCTCAGTGCCCTTTGTTATCTCTGCTCTCATTACTCCTGAGATTGGGGGATTCTTTGGACCCAGCTTTTTCTTTTGAATATCTTATATTTATTCTTTGAGATGTTATAAAGTTATACAATGTATCTTGGCCACCCCACCCACACCTTCCTCCTCTTACTCCCCCTGGCATTTTTCCAACACACCCCCTTTCACCTTCATGCCCTCTTCTTTTTTGTTTTGTAACCCACTGAGTCCGATTAGTGCTGCCTGCTGGAATATTGACTGATCTTGTTGACTTGATCTTGTGCAGACGAGCGTGACTGCATTGAGTTCATGAGTGCACTGGCCATGTCGTGTCCAGAAAACAGCATTTCACTGCTCTCTTCCCCTCCTCCAGCTCTTGCATTCTTTCCACCACAATGTTCCCTGAGCTTTGTTGGGGAGGGGTGATAAAGACATCCCATTGAGGGTTGTACTCCATGGTTAACCATTCTTGGCATTTTGACCAATTATGAGTCTCTGCAATGGGCAAGCTATTCCTGTGCACAAAGCATTATTGCTCTCATGGAAACTGTACTATTTTATTTACTTATTCATTCATTCATTTTTAGACAATGCCTCATTATAAAACCTTGATTGTCCTTGAACTCTTTATGATGACTAGGCTAGCCTCGAACTAACATAGATTTGTCTGTCTCTGCTTTACAAGTGCTGAGATTAAAGGCATGTGCCTCCATGCCCAAGAGACCCCACTGAGTACTTTTTTTTCTGGTTTCTTCACTGTTTTTTTCACCTCCACATTGGAGATAACAAAAGTAGGGGAAACTCATGAGAAATACCAGGGAGGAATAGTTCCCTGGGAACAGGAACTCACACTTGCACAGGTGTGAGTGGCAACCATGGATGTCATTGGCTACTTGACGATGATGCTAACAGTAACTGTCTTGTGAGCCTGGGTGAGGTGCCTAACTGCTTCACTATGCCATTTGGAAAGCAACCCAAAATTGAAATTATAACCTGTGGTTAAGTGTTGTGGGATTCCCCTCTGTATGCTGTGAATACCACTGGTTAATAAAGTAACTGTCTTGAACCCATGACAGGTAGAACAGAGCTAGGCAGGGAAATCTAAACTGAATTCTGGGAGGAAGAAGGGGGAGTCAAGAGAAGCCATGGAGCCACCACCAGAGACAGATGTGCTGAAACTTTGCTGATAGGCCACAACCTCATGGTAATGCTAGATTAATGGAGATGGGTTAAATTAAGAGTTAGCAAATAAGAAGCAAGAGCTAATGGGCCAAACAGCATTTTAAATAATACAGTTTCTGTGTGTTTATTTCGAGTCTGAGCTGCCAAGCAGCCAGGAACTAACAAGCAATCCTCCACCAACAGATAAGTAGCAGCTGTAGATTCTGAGTTCATACACAGCAGGTTCTAGGGTCTGGAGAGCTGTCTCAGAAGTTAATGGCATGCACTGCTCTTGCAGAGGTCTAAAGTCAAGTTTCCAGAATCCAGACTGAAAAGCTAACAAGTGCCTGTCGCCTCAGTTCCAGAGGATATGATACCTGTGGCTTCCAAAGGCACCTGCACTCTAATGCACATGCCCACAGACAGACAGACAGACAGACAGACAGACAGACAGACAGACAGATACACATGCACACGCGCGCACACACACGTTTTGAAAGCTATTATTAAATTTTAACAGGGTCTGACTACATTCAGACATTCAGAAGATGCAAACTTGTTAAGTTATATTTTTTGGTTTCTTGGTTTTGCTTTGTTTTGCTTTGGTTTTGTGATCTCCTGAAACTGGTATGTCTCTTGCCTCCATTTCCCAAGTCTGTGATTACAGACATGTACCACTATACCCACTTTTTATAAGACTGGGTCTTATAAAAAGTTGCCCTGGAGACATCTGAGTACCCACATCCAATGGCTGGGCATGGAGCTCTGCACAGCACATGTGCTCTCTGAGCTGTCTGGGGTTTTTTGTATGTGTGTGATCAGTCTCTGTGTGATCAAGTTAGCTTTGAAAAGAAAACAGAAGGGTCCACTCCCCAAAAAGTCACAGGGTCACAATGTAGTGATAAACTCTTTATCACCACTTAGAAATTACTAAGGGTAGATGCAGTAATATTTCATTTGTATTTTAATAAATAAAACTTGCCTGAAGTTCAGAGAGTAAAAAAGCTGCACTGATCAGCCTTACAGATCAGACAGTGGTGACACACACCTTTAATCCCAGTAGCCACTGTAGTGAAAGGGGAGCAGCGGGCTGGCCTGCTTTTCATCCCGCCCAGCTCCCCACACAGCTAGCTTTACACCTGAAATAACAACACACAAATTGTATTCATTTAAGCA
>LOJH01005425.1:13828-32633 GCA_001685095.1 Ellobius talpinus | reverse complement strand
CTCTCTCTCTCTCTCTCTCTCTCTCTCTCTCTCTCTCTCTCTCTCTTTCAATTTGCATTTCTAAAACAACAGGAAACACTCCCTTTCTGAACCGTCTAGGGTTGAGCACACACAGCTGGAGCTCCGGCATGGAGGACAAGAACAGTTATTTTGGTCTCAGAAACAATTCAGCCAATCCCCATTTTTACTTTTGTTCTATGCACTAGTATAAGAATGGAGGTGGGGGAAGGAAGGGAGTGGAGAGGAGGAGTCTCCTTAGTGGTTTTTATATGCATCCACCATCACTGCACCACCCCACCTACCCCGGACAAACCTACAGGGGGCTGCCTGCTATGTGACTGAAACTGGTCTAGGAGCCTTCAATCATGGCCAACCTGGAGCTGATGGGCTGTGTTTGGTAGGCGAGGACAGCTCTGAGTACCGTCCCAAGCAAAACTTGCTTAAAACATTGCAAATGTAATACATGATGAGGGGAACCGGGCGTTGGTCACTCTGCTGAGCAGTTCTCAGGCATGAACTTCATAGATGGCAGCATTGTGTCACAGTGTCAAAACGTTGCCCATGCCTGCTGCACACAACACTCCGTTTCAGGGACAGTGACATGGCTCTTGCCATACAATCAGATGAGAAAACTGATCCTCTGACAAGCACACATGCGCCTGGGACCTGCGTGCCAAGTGTGTGTGCACTCAATGGCGCACACATGCACACACTAATAATGATAGCTTTTTAAAACCGGCTCAGTTGAAATCTTCCAGCAGTTCCATTGGGAACATCCTTGCCTCTGCCTGCATGGGCAGGTGCAAAATACCCACTAGACTGCAAACTACACCCTAACTGTGACCAGCTCTGGCTTCCAGACAGCTCCGAGTTTAGCTGGGCCTGTTTTGTTGTTGATGTTTTGTTTCTGTTCTTGGTTTTGGTTTTTGAGCCCATTTGTTGAGGTCTTGGGCGGGTTTCCTGGTTCCAACATGCTGTCTCCCTTCTTCCTCTCCCCTCAGTGATGTTGTCCCAAGGTGGTGGCACTGAAGGACTGAACTGCCTGTAGCTCCCTGCAGGCACTGAGCAGCTGGGAAGCACATGTTCCCCACGACCTGGAAAAGTTACCAGGCCCCTGCCTGCACAGCGCTCTCCTGTGGGTAGATGTGGGGTGGATGTTGGCATGATCCAAGCTAGCCTCTTTAAGTAGCTGACCTTCAGGCTGACCCTGCCACAGTTTGCATCTCTGTGGATGTGCAAGGGACTTAATTTCCCAGAGGGGAAGCTGAGACGGAACTGCAGAGGAGACATTCGGGTAGACAGCTGTGTCTTCTTGCAAACCCTGCAGGACTGGCAGCCACATTTGCCAACAGATGCAGGTGAGGGGAGACACAGAGGTTCCTGGCCCAAGAGCCTCATGGGAAGATCATGTGTTCCTCTTCATGAAGAAGCATGGACCCAGAGTGTGGCAGGAGCTGGTCTCCATTTCCATATCTCACCGCTCCACATTTAACATATGACCCCACAGAGGTAAACTTCGTGACAATCCCACACAGAGCAGAAGACTCACCCACTTGTTTGGGCTTGATTTTGAGAAATTCTTGCACATATATGTTACATTCTCTTTTCCGAAATGAATGTTTAAAACCAAAGTATCTTCTGTTCCACTCGATCCTGGAGGAATAATTCCAGAGACTGAGATCTCGCTTAACAAGCACTATATCTTGATGAAATGCTGATTTTCATATTGTTCTCAAACTGCACAGTTGCAGAAGCCAATGCCAAATGAAAGCAGGCTCCCTCCAAGGAGAAAGCTAACGACTTAAACCCAGCCCGACAAATCAGAGGGCGAGAGGCCTGGTGCACACAAACACCGTTCCTCGGTCTGCCTAGAAAAGCAATGGTTTGTGAAAAGAGACATCCAGGGTGTGGTCTGTGATCTGGTTCAGATCTCTCTACCCCTGCCGACAGTTGCCCCATCCACCCTTCATGCCCCCCACCTGCAAGGACAGCTCACCCCACTCTTAGGAGCCTCACCATCCCTGTGGGTGAAAAGGACTTGCTCAAGTTTACTTTTAGGAGATGCGTGCAGAAGACGTTTAAGGGCTCAGTACTTGTGCCAACATTTTCTGTTACTGATATGGCAGTCTGTGGTGCTGAGGATTTAGCTAGTTTTTACAAAGGCTTTCTCTGGGGTGCTAACGATGAGAAACTGAGAAACGGGAGGAAAGCGGTGTGGCTCACAGTGGGTGGGGCTGTCCTAGCAGTCCCCAGGACAGTTACTGCATAGAAAGGGTAGCCTGTGGGAGGCGCGATGGCTAAGCCTGATTGTCAACTTCACAGAATCTACAATCACCAAGCAGACAAGCCCCAGGAGAGTCTGAGGGAATTTCAAGATGGAGTTAGTTGAAGCCAGGAGCCCACCTTAACTGTGGGTGGCACCATCCCATGACCTGAGGTCCTGCACTGACCAGAAGGAGCGAAGTGGGGGGGAAGGGGAGAAGGCAAGTAGCAGCATTCATTTCTCTCTGCTTCTGGATTGCAGATGACCAGCTGTCTCAAGCTCTTGCTGCCATGATTTTCCTACCATAGTGGGCTGCACTACTGAATTGTGAGCTGAGCTAAACCATTCCTTCCTCAAATGCTTTTGTCAGGTGTTTTCTCTTGTCCAGTAACACATAAAGTAACTCATAGAGATGGCATCATGCTGATGAGAAACAGAACTGGAGTCCAGAGATGAGGTTCTATTTATTGGCTAACACTGTATGTGGACACACAGGACTAATGAATGGAAATTGGTCAAAACATCTTCATCAAGGTTGACTCCAAGCAGCACCCAGAGCAGAGACTGGCACTAAAGGTTATCTTTTGAATGGCTGTGTTAGTTGTGCCCGGGTCAACATCTACAGAAGAACCAGTAGGCATCATCTGGGCTCAGCAGGATGTCTGTAGTGAGTACTCAGCAGGATTGGCCATGGACACGTTAGGACATGGCAAGGGCTTCATGAAAGCATCAAAGTTTTGGACACAAAATGCAAATTTCTCTGCTGCTGAAGCTTTTCAAGTTCTTTTGAGGTGCAGGTCCCAAACTCTTAGGACTTGAACTAAACAACCCCAGGAGACAGGTTGTACCCCAAGTCTCTGGATGCTGAGGGATGAGAACATGACCTCAGAAACCTAGATTAGAAGCAAAAGGTCCTGGCAACCATTTTTAGTCACCTAGGAGTTTGACTGGCCTGACGTGAGGGGTATAGAGTATCCAACCTTATCTCTCAACACTTAAGTTCCTTCGCTACTGGTCAATTGGAGAAGCAGATTTTAAACATTGTTTTCATATGTATGTGTATGTGTGGTGTGTATGCATCTATGTATGCATGTTCACATGTATGTGGCATGCATGTATGCAGGTATTCATGCACCTATACATGCATGTAGAGATCTAAGGCTGATGTAAGAACCTTAGATCTTGATTATTATACCTTACTCATTTAGGCAGGGTGTCTCAATTGACCTCATGGTTGATGGATACAGTTATCCTAGATAGCCAGCTACTCCAGGAATTCTGTTTTTGCCTTCACAGAGCTGGAATTCTAGGCAGGCTACCATGCCTGCCCAGTGTTTGTGTGAAATTTGGGGATCCAAACTCCAGTCCTCACATTGTGCAGTGAGTGCTTTAACCATGGAACCATCTCTCCAGCCCAATAGGGAGGCAGATTTGAGGGTGCCTCCCATCTCTTTGTCAGCTGACCCACAAAACAACTCTTCCTTTGTGCAAACAGCTGGTTCCGTGGCTTCTAGTCGTTGGGCAGTGAACTCTTGCTGTATCTGTTCCTAACCTTGGGCAAGTGCGCTCTCAGTTTTTGCCCTGTGGCTGGTAACACTTTGCCCACAAGACAGGGGAATCATCATTGGAGAGAAAAACTCAGCTCAAACAGAGAGGGAGCTGGACCTCTAGCAATGCCTATGGCCACACAGGCTGTGACCTGCTCAGCTGCCCTCTGGTTGAGCACAGGAAGCATGGCCTAGCACCATGGCGCTAGCTGGGGATAGAAATAAACAAGAGCACTGGCTAAGATTTGGAAGGTCACTCCCTCCTTCTATTCTCCTCCTCTCTTCCTCCTTCTCTTTCACATCCCCCTCCAAGTCTCTTCTTCTCAGTCCTTGCCAGGATGTTTCGTCATCTCCCTTGAATGGTACCTTCCGGATCCCCCCAACTGGGTTTAACAGGGCCCCGTTGTGCCTGCTCCACTGCCCATAAATGTTCTTCTGTCACCAGAGTTCATTATCCCATGTGCCTGCAGCCTAGTAAGTTTCTGTTTTCTTTGCCACCTGGTGCCATCTGGGCGACTGGAGTTGGTTTCTTGGAGCTGCAAAAACCAGAGTGACCCTTCAGATCGAATGGGCACAGTGGGCAGGATGCCTCCCGCAGGGCATCCTCTCATCAGCTTTGAGGCCCCAGAGCGCCAGCGCAACTCCTTGGCAGGCAGGACAGATGCGATGGTCACTGCTGGACACTGGATGAGCCAATCGCCAGCTCTACTTCCTGTCCACTAGATGAGTTTAGCCCACCCTCATGCACCAGGTCTGCTGGCTTCCCAGCAACTTTCCTTCCCAAGCTTCTTGTCAAACCTAGAATGCCTCCCCCCTCCCTCACATGCCTCCTTCGGAGTCTCACCTGATCAGATGAACCCACACTCCCCTCCCCCGTTCCAGAGATAACTAACTAATCACTCTCTCCTCTCTGCAGCTCTGCTTCTATTTCAAGATTCTCCCACAAAGCATTTAGCACACTGCTTTCTAATTGTCTCTTTCCTGGTGCCTGAAGCTCTTTCAGGAAAGAGAAGGGGTCTGCACAAAGAAATTGTATGCTAGCCACACACTTGGCTGTTTGCTGACTCTGCCATGGACGCGACTTCATGCCCTGGGTACCATGCTTGATCCATCTCACATTAGGGGTGGCACTGAGACTCGGAGTGACACAGTGAGGTCACAGCAGCTTGGCATTCAGCCTGCCTGTCTCTAAAGCCTGAGGTCTCCTTGTCATTTCTCCCCAGGAAACATCTCCTTTGCAGCCTGTCCTTCCTGCCCCGCTTCTGGGTACCAGTCAGAACATCCTCCAGGAAAAGTAGTCTGAGCATCCATGGCAGGATCACTAGGCATCTGGACCTAAAATTCAGCTGAACTTGTCCTTGGCAGTGGAGCAAGGGTAGACATGAGCAAAGCAAGACCCTTTTTGTGGGAGCTGTTATCTATACCAACCCTTTTGTGGAGCAATGAAATAAATTCCTTCTAGGGGGATTTGCCTTGCTCCCCCCGCCCCGGTCTCCTTCATTTTTTTGGTGTGTGGCAAGTGTTAAAACTAGTTTTCAGGATCTGTTCACAAATACCAGAGTGATTGTGTTGATATGCCATCAAGTATGTAGAGCATCAGGTACCCAGACTATTTACTTTATGTAATAGTTGTGTGGGCTTCTTGCACACTCTCCGAAAGAATGTTCCTAAAAGGGTCATTTTTTATTTCCTGAGATGCCTTCCCCCCCATTGCTGGAAGGTTTGGAAATCGCTCCTCCGCCAGCCCCATCTACGTTCTGTGCAAATGTATTTCCTCATGTCACTTCTCCCTGACACCTCCGGTCTCCCCCGGAGAAGCGGGTCCTCCTTCAGCCTCCCACGCACCTTATGTCTTCTCCATGAAAACCTCTGCCATTCAAAACCAAGCTGGAAGAAACACAACTCCTTTGGTTTTTCTCTTTTGTAAACAGTTTTGACACAGTCAAAGGGAAGAACCAGATCCCTCCTGAGGTGGAGAGCTGGATTCTGTTTCCAGACATGCCATGAATTTCCTGAGAGTCTTGGGCAAGTAACTTATCCATTCCCTTTCCTCTGTTCTAAAGGGAGGGGCAAAGACCGTAAGCATGAGAAGTTGGGGAATCTGGGCTCAAAAGATCCCCATGAGCCATGTTTGGATAAATCAAATGGAGGAGAGTTTCTCAGAGCCCCGGCATGGTTAAAGAAATACTTTTTAAGAAAATGAGAACTGCCTCTGAATAGGCTATATGTAGGGATCCAATTTGGATCAGGCAGTCTCTGTCACCTTGAGATGTCAACATGGCAGCTGCTCCCTCACCTCCAAACCACCTGCCCTCGCTGAGGCGAGCCTGTCACCCAGTGGAGATGCTCATCTGTCCGGACTCAGTCTCTCCAGTGAATGTCACAGGTCTAACCTGAGGATATCTTCTTGAGGTGTGTGACTTTCAGGTGTAATCTGACCACACTGTAAGACAGGGAATGGAGCTCCAAGAACTTCTCAAACTCCAAGAACTTCTCAAACATGGCTTTATTACTGTCCAGTGACCTGGCTCTAAGCAGGTAGCAAGCCAGATGGGAGGAGAGTTCTTCTTAAGGTTTTCTTTGAATATTATGTATTGCCGACCTAGAGAAGACCCCCATTGCTTGGCCTGGAGGGGATTGCCTGAGCACATATGCTTCAATTTAAACCAGCTTAAGAGCTGGTTCGGCTGGTCTGCCTTGAACACTGCCCCTTGCTGCTCCTTCTGGGGAAGCATTCCCTGAACCTCTGACAGAAACTGTCCCCACTCCCAGAACATGCCCGCTGGGCCTTTATGCACATGAGGGTCACACCACCGCTGCAGTAAACATTGGCATCCTTACAGTCACCAGCACTAACCTCGATGGCTTCCTCTTTAAACCTCTTATTCTACCTCATGTGTGTGTGTGTGTGTGTCTGTCTCCCTCACTAGACCGAGAACTCTCGGAGTGGGGGCTCTGCATGATTTGCCTGCATATTCCTGAAGCTGGTGATCGTATCTGCCACACAGCTGGGGCTCTGTGTTGGTTGAATGAATAAATGTTGACAGACAGCGGCTACTTAAAATTGTAACCAGAAAGGGAAGTTAAACATGCCAAGCCATGTTCTCCTCTTTGAAGATGATTTCCAGGAGGAGGGGAGCATATCCAAGAACGCTCCCATGAAGGTGTAACCGGAAAGTTGTTGCTGTTTGTTCGTCTGAGTCCGGCTTATTACCCCCGATAGTATACTCTCCAATTCCATTCATTTGCCTTGAAATGAATAATTCTGTTCTTCCTTATAACTGAGTATAACTCTATAATATTTATCCTGCATCTTCTTTACCCATTTATGCTCTGATGGGCACCTAGGAGGATTCCATAATGTGTCTATTGGGGTCGGTGCTATAGTGTACAAAAAATGTGCAGCTCTCTCTTAAGTAATGTGGTTTGATTCTTTTCTTCCTTTTTTTAGTGTTTGACAGTTTCAAGGTTTTGGGGGGGCTGTTTGTTTGTTTGTTTGTTGTTTAACATGACTTAAATTGGGGCTGGAGAGATTGCCTAGCAGGTAAGAACATTTAACTGTTCTTGCCGAGGAATTGAGTTCAGTTCCCAGTACCCAGGTTGGGCTGCTCAAAACCACCTATAACTCCAGGTTCAGGGGGAACCAACAGCCTCTTCTAGCCCTTGCAGGCCCCTGCATTCACACACACACACACACACACTCACACACTCACTCACACACACAAACTCACACACTCACTCACACACATACACTCTCACAAGCACTCTCAAACTCACACACACATGCACACATACGTTTGTGGTTGTTTGTGTGTATGTGTGTGCTTTTATATGTGTATGTGTGTTTGTGTATGTGTTTGTGTATGTAGTTGTATGTGTATGTGTAGTTGTGTATTATGTGTGTGCTTGTGTTTGTGTAGTTGCACATATGTAATTGTATGTATGTGTGTGTTTGTAGTTGTATGTGTGTAGTTGTGAGTATGTGTGTGTAGTTGTATGTATGTGTGAGCTTGCATGTGTAGTTGTATGTATGTGTGTGCTTGTATGTGTTGTATGTGTGTGTGGTTGTGTGTATGATTATGAATACATGTGTGTAGTTGTATGTATGTGTGTGCTTGTATGTGTGTGCTTGTATGTGTTGTATGTGTGTGTGGTTGTGTGTATGATTATGAGTACATGTGTGTAGTTGTATGTATGTGTGTGCTTGTATGTGTGTGCTTGTATGTATTGTATGTGTGTGTGGTTGTGTGTATGATTGTGAGTACATGTATGTAGTTATATGTATTTGTGTACTTGTCTGTGTGTGCTTGTGTGTGTAGTTGTAGGGAGACCACAGGTTTAGCAAGGGAAAGGAAAGCTCAGAGATCTCTGAGTAGCAGACAGTGACACATCTCCCTTTTAAATTCCCCTCCACAGGTCATTTCAAGACCATGTGACAGACACCCTTCAGTCTGATCAAGGCCACATAGCTGGAACCAGAGTGTTCTAGTCCTTAGTGCCATGCACTTTTATCCATCGTGAGAAGGACTGGGTGGCTCTGCACTGTGTCTCCAGGAGGATTAAAGATCCACGTGCTTCAAACCTTAGAGTCAGGAGCACCTAAGTCTGGGACACCTGTCTTGGCTGTGTAGCCTTGACATATCCCTTCCTTCTCAGAATCCTAATTTGTAGGTCCAGAAAGTGGCAGGGGACCTTTAAAGGATTCTGCCTAAAATAGGCCAGGACTCCTGTCCCAGGAGAGTCACCCCTGGTGAAAGAGAAAGGCTTGGGAGCAGGAGATGAGGACTCACCAGTGGCTGCAAGGTCCTAGCTATGAGTGTACCACCAGCCCCTGAAGCTGCATCGCCTCTAAGGGGAAATAGTAAGACACAAGGACAGAAGTCAACAGCAAGTCTCAGAGTCTTGGGTCTTTCATAAGAAAAAAACCCTGAATACCTCAGTTTCTACGTGTTCTTTCTGTGGAGAGAAATCAGTATGGAAGCATGTCTCCCACAGAGCCAAGCAGCCCCCACAACTAGCTCTGGGGGTGAGAAGTAAATATCAATGGATTTCCCTTGCCACCTCAACTCTCCTTCTTTGCTATGCATGCTAGAAGATGGAGATGAAGTGGGTACATTGAGGGAATGCGGTCCTTGATTAAATATCCATTCAGTCAATATGCACTGAGCACCTACCGGGATATGCACAGAATATGTTGGTAGACAAGTTGTCTAGGAGAATGGACAGAGAGAATATAAAACATCCAGGTAGTCAATGGACCAAATGGACCAGATTCTTTCAAACAAAGTTGTCTGCAAGGAAGCTGAACCAGAGCAATCCTGAGCAAGCAGTGGGAGACCTGGCTCACTGTGGACAGTGTCCAGAGAAGGCCTCTCTCCAAAGGGACATAAGAACTCAGGTGTCACCAATGAGAAGGAGCTAGATGTGCAGGGAGCCCAAGGAAGCTTATGAGGGAGCAAGTAGGTGAGAAGACCCTAGAGAGTGTCAACATTGCCTGGGACCAACACCGGCAAGCTATGACAACTGAGTTGATGGACAAAACCCTACAGAAAAGACCTAGAGTTAAGCCAACGCTCTGGTCCACAGGAAATCAAAACCTCGTATTCTGGCGTTTGTCCTCATCATTTCTGGTGTTTGACAACTGTTTCCTTTCCACTCCAGGCCCAGTCTCCAAGTGCAGAGACTCCGCAGCACGCCAATGAAATTGATTTAGTGGTTGCCGCACATTCTCTCCCCAGCCCGGAGCAGCAGAGATTTACGGCTCCTGCCGGGCAGCCCCTCCCTGCTTCCTGTAAATCTCCCACCACATTTGGGGCGGCTGCAGCTATTTGGGTAACCTTTATATGAACCAGAACTTCCTCGCCAGGAACTTCAGAGGGTACCTCCAGGAAGGACGGGAGAACCCCAGGGGCCGACTTGTTTTGGGGGCGGATTCCAGGCCTGCTGAGGACAGCTGCTCCACAGGCATCGGGCAGAAAACAGTTCTTCTTTGATGCCACGGCTGCCTTTGTGGGGATGGCATGAAACCCCAAAGGAGCATTTAGGGTTTATGGAGGGCGTGTGGATAGGCAGTGCACTATGAGGTCTGCATGCCCAGCTCCCAGTAATAAGCACAGTGCAGAGCACCATCAGAGGCCAGATGCTCCGGAGTGGAAGCCAAGGTGGTATGTAGTAGAATACAAATCAGACTTGTATCATCGATCTTATATAATATTTACACCAAGGTGCTCATGGTCTGCTTCCCAGCCTGGAATCATACCTCCACCAGACCAGGTTTTTCATTATTCTTGGAACTGTCCCCAACATGAAGAACAACACCTGGCTCATAGTCAGCCCTTGATAATCGGGGAGTGAATAAATGATTACGGAGAGGCGGGCCCCACCATTCTATGACCCACGGGCAAGTCGTTGGCTCTCTGAACCTCAGTCTTCTCCATTGGATTCTAGAACTAATAACTGATCAATTGAAAGAGTCAAGGACAAGCGATCGACTTCAACTTGTTCAGTAAGTGGACCTCGTAGAACATCGCACGTAGCCCAGCCCCTTGTGTTTGGTGGCCAGATGAATGATTGGTTGGCTTCATAAATCAGTGGTACACGGGACTCTTTAAGGCCAAAGGAGGTACGCACTACTGGGTGCCATGATCCTGGGTCTCACAACAGTTGTCCCCCTAGAAGCTGCCAAGCCACATTTTTTTTTCAGAAACGCTCCTTTTGATCTAACGGCTGGATTCAAGGGCTGTCCTTGCACCTTCAAAGTCCCTAGAACTCCCAATCAGAATTGCCCCTTTGGTAACTACTTCCTTGGTGAACGGGCAGTCCTTGGAAGCAAGATTTTTCCTTCCCTCTACAGACCTGTGCTCTTCTTGCTGGGTGGGTGCACAGGGGCAGCCAGGCACTTGCTCTGGGCTTGACACTGGGAGGAGAACCTGTCAAAACTTCCCTTGGTGCCCACAGTGACATTTATCTTAAACAGGGTTAGATGAGTGGCTACGATCTCTGGCCAGAAGGAGCAAACTAAAATTGCTTCAGTAAACAGCTCGGTAGAGAGCAAAGCCGGGCCTCATTAAACCACAATTAGGATTTCTGCTCTGGCTTCAAGGGGAACTCCGTTTGGGACCCAAGACTGTTTATTTGAATAAGGCAGAGGCTGGGCTGGCGAACGGGGAGAGGCGGAGGTGGAGGTGGAGGTCAGGCAGCGGGCGTTGGATCTCTCTGTCATTCTGGACGCTTGGATAATGGGAAACCTTTGACCTCAGCCCTCCCAGATCCCTGGATTCCAGAACCAAATAACTACAGGCCAGCAGTTTTGAATCTCCCTCAAATGACTAATTAAATGGGATAAGGTATGTAAAGTGCCCTATGAGCAGTAAAGACTTAATAGATGTGAGTTACCCCCTTAGCATTTTGATTCAACAGCCAAGCCACAGGAGAAGGAAAGAGGCTGTTTCCACCAGAAGTCCCATCTGGACTGGGAATGTCTTTCATTTGGTCACTAGTTGTCCCCCCATAGAAAAGTGTCCAAGCAAATGATTGACCCAGTCCTCTGCAATTGGCCTTACCTTTTAAGTCTGAAACACCATTATTTCCTTTGGCATTTCTTCAAGATGGGACTGCCCGCCCCTACCTCAGATCCTTGAAGCCCCTCATGCCTCTGTCTTGCCATGGCGGTAACATGAGTTAACTCTTTTCCCACAGGGTTACCTTTACAAAGCCCTTCTTCAACACAATTTTCTCGTGGAAGCTTCAGTGAGATTCAGAAGAATAATGTCAGGCCAGGGTTCTTCATTTTCTTATTTTGACTTGAGAACTGCAGATCAAAGAATGGAAGGTGATTTTGCTTACTGTCCCCACACCCAAAAGGAGCCACATGCTGAGCAGTCCATTCAAATAACCACTGTTTATCGAGCAACCACATTAGGTGAGCTGTTAATATGCATAGCAAGTGACCGGCTTCACATTGCTGGTCATCTGGTGGTTGAGTGGCTTCCTATGAACCTCTTAGAGCAATTTGCATGGAATCTGGACACTCATGGCTGCTTGGTTCCATGAATGGGTATCTACTGGCACCCTCTGTGCTCCACCAGGGTCTCATCCAGGAGCTGAAAGCACAACATGCATGTGGTTAAGACCTAGGATCATAGCAAAGGGAATTCTACCCACTTTGCTGGTGCCAAGAGTTCACCTCAGATATACCAAACTCCTAAAGAGAGAATAAGCCAGAACAGCATATGGGAGAGTCTCTCTGAGTCCAACATCATCCCAGACACCCCAGGCCAGTCTACCTAAGGTTCTGAACAGACCAGTTGAGTTCAGGAACAGCTGTTGTGACATCAGATCGAGTCCACCGACATATTCCCTACGGTCTGGATAGAAAGCAGACTGATTTCCCTGCAGTTTTTGTGACTTTACACCAGCCAATGCTTTGCATAAAGGCCCAGAGAACATGACTGAGTTGTTGACTAGGAGTGGTTTAGAGGAAATACACTTTTCACCAAAGAAGAGTTTGTCTACCTGCACTTGGTGTTTCCAGGTCGTATGACAATAATGCTGAGATCCTGATATTGAGTAGGAGATCCGAGCCTCAGTTCTGCCCCTTATCTACTTCAGGACCTGGAACACCTTGTTCCCAAGTCATCAGCCTTAGTTTTCTCTTATAAATTAGGATATGCTGTTCTCTTTATCCAGCTAGCCCTGAGAGTTTCAATAAATCTGGACTTTTATCTTCTTTTGGGAAATATCAAACACTATGGAATGTGATACAGCCACTGAATGAAACATGGTATTTTTGATAAATATATTACAGTTCTCTGATGTTTTTAGGTGAGCTGAAAAGAGGAAAGAACTTCCTTATCATAGGAAATTGAATTAGGAAGGCTTTCAGAGAGGTCAGTTGGAAGAATTTTTGACAAAGAATCAACCTGGTCAGTACCAGATTGTCAATAAATTACAGTGTTCTGTTTTCACTGCTCTCGTGGTCATGTTGAAAAGAAACTGGAAGCAAAGAGTGGTTTGGTGGAAGACTATTTAAAAGGAACCATGTTTTTAATTAGTGATAAAAATGTGGACAATGTGGGTTTATAAATAACGAGTTTAGACTTAATTGATTAACATATCCTAGTATCAAATTAACAGTGACTTTAAAAACAACAAACCTCAGCCAATGCTATGGGAAATGTTTTCCTTTCTAAAAAAATTACATTGGTGGTTTTCAAATTTGTCTGAAAGTCTACATCTGGGCAGGTTGAATGTGTTGGGTAAGAACTCCAGGCAGCTTCTCCAGAAGCTGGATATTGAAAAGAGATGGACGCAGGCTGACCAAATGTCCATGTGTCAATGGCAACCGGCCAGCAAAGAACAAGTGGTCAGAAGGACGGACAAATGAATGAATAGGTGGGACACACACCCAACAGCCTGACCTGTGTGACTCCCTGGGGAAGCTTCTCTCTCTCAGGAGTTTTTAGGGTACATGCTTGGAACAGTTGGAGGTGAATAAGCAAATCAAACTTTATGGTCACATCAGGCCATTGTCTCCCTCACACTCTCCAGACGGAAGTGCTCCCTAACCCCATTCTATGTGCAATGGTCAGTCACAGGCACCCTAACTCCACCGAGAGCCCCCCCCCAGGAGAAACAGTATAGGAGACTCTGGATGCAGCTGAGGGTTGAGGACATCAGTGCACAGAAGGAATCATGAAGTTGACCAGTAAGGGAGGCCCAGGATCTCAGAGAGTGCACTCACCCCTCATCCAACGCTTCCATTCTCTCTCCTCCAGGCTGTGCTTCTTCTTGCTTTGTGGTATATGGGCAAGAGCATCAGCCACCCACCCCAACCTGAGTAGGTACTGGATCTGATCACCATGCCTTCCTTAGCCTAGGGCCTGACATAAAAGAAAGGTTAGTAGAGACAGAGGGACCAGTTCCATCAGCTACACAGTCCATTGCTGAGGGTTCCCTGAAACTCAATGGACAGCACTGTCTTCCCTTTGTGGATGACATTTTCCAAACGGGAATAACACTGCCTGTTTCACACCACTGTTAGTAAACCGTTGCTGGCTTTTAATAGCCACGCTTTGCTTAGCAACAAGCTTCCTATTTGCATAACCCTCTGGAGATTTTAGTGTTTCATTTCAATTCTCTCATTTTCACTTTACAGCGCCCTCACCAGGGAGATGAGAGGGAGACCATCCTCTCTCATTTAGCAAAGAAACTGAAGCGCTCCAGGGTCATGTGACTTACCCTGAATCACTCAGCTGGGATGCTGAGTAGATATTCTTACTGGATTCCCCACAAGCTGAACACCCCCCCAAATCATAGTGTTCGACGTTCACTGCTCCCGGGGCCATGTTGAAAAGAAACTGGAGGCAAAGAATGGTTTGGTGAAAGACTATTTGAAAGGAACCATGTTTTTAATTAGTGATAAAAAATGTGGACAACGTGGGTTCATAAATGCTGAGTTTAGACTTAATTGTTTCACACAGCCTAATATCAAATTCACAGTGACTTTAAAAACAACAAAACCCAGCCAATGTTATGAGAAAAGTTTTTCTTTTTAAAAAAATTATCTTTGTGGTTTTCAGATTTGTCTAAAATTCTACATCTGGGCAGGTTATTTATTGGCTTTTATTATTAATTTATTTTTCATTATTTATTATTTTCATTATTAACTTATTCTTTGACAGTTTCCTACATGTATATAATAATTCTTGAGATGTACTCGACTTTCTTTTATACTCCTCTCACTCCTTCCAACACCGCTTTGATGGAAATGAGACTGCAAGGTGTGACGGCATGGGGCCGAAAACCTCGGAGGGTAACCTGAGCTCACCTCTTGGCTCTGTAATGACAAGTCACTCAGCTGGCCTTGCCTTCCTTCTAAGCTGGAGAAAGTAATATCTGTCTCAAATGGCCAAGTTTTGGAAATGTAGGTGCAATGTGGTATAGCATCCAGGCGATAGTGGATTTCTATGTCCCATTTCTAGTATGTTGACAAACGCATAGATTTGCCGTTCTCTGTAAGATATTTATAGACTCTTTAGACATGGGAAGGAGATGTTGCTTTGCCTGAAGGTGAGAACATAATGGACAAATTCCTTAGGCCCCAGTTCCCTCCCTGACTTCGGGAAATCCTCAGGAATCAGAGTCTCTGTGTTTGGTGTAGCATCATCACTCACTCTTTCCAGGCTGAGGCTCTCATCTGCCCAGTGGTAGATGAGAGGTCACTGGTTTTTCAGGACTGAGTGAGTTTGTCTACTAATGCCTGGGTTCAGAATTTGGCAGTCAGCATCTTCAGTGGACCGCAAGCAAGGAAATTGGGAGGTTCAGGCTCCAGCCCCAGACCAGCACTATAGACTGGAGGCATCGGCTCAAGTAACCTGTTTCCTTCTTCCTAGAATCATCAGGATCCCTTGCTTGTCTGCTTGCAACATTGTTCAGGGACCTAGGAGAAAACTCACAGCCTTTACCCTTGCCAGAAAGTACACCTACCTAAGGACCTTTGAACCCAAGGCAACACCAAGATCCGACCGCTAGCCACCTTAGCCTGGATTTGGAAGACTATATGTTCAAAAACCTCTGGTCCAAGATGCTGCCAGGTTGAGAATCATTAAATGACAGACGCGCTTGTTTTCCACACGGCAGACTCCTATGTGCCTGTGGGAGCCAGGAGGGCTCCGTTCCTTCTCTTGGTGGGAATGACAGCCTTTTGGGGGGACATCATTCCTTCCTTTGGGCTTGCAGACATCAGCTTCTTTGATTCCCTTTCAACACTTCCCAGTGCTGTCCCATCTAAAGAGAGAAGCAGGGTGCTGGCAGTAACCAAGGGCCATGCTGATTTTAAGCTTTAAAAAAACAAGCTTTATTGTGAAGACCAAAAGGCCTTATAAACCTTAATGAGCGGCATATGTGAAACACATACGTGAAATGCTTGTTTGAAAAATATCACCCAGCTAGCCTTCAATAGCATAGCCTTATTATTCTAAACAGGGGGCTTGTCTTACCAGCGGACCGAATAAAACCCCAGTTGGAGATAATTATCTTAGCAGAATTCCCCGTGGGTCCTCAGAGAGGAGTTGGGGGTGGAAGTTGCTGGAACACGTGGGCTAACTTGGGCTGCCTTTGTATACACAACAAATACAAAAGCTGGGCTTCTGCAACGGTGACCTCAGCATTTGTTCTGGGGGGATGGCAGAGAGTCTTGTCTCTGTCGGAGGGGCTGGAGATGGGAGATGCTTGACCAAACTCAGAGGACAAGTAAGAGCTTTGAGGGCAGAAAGTGGGTTGGGCTGGGTAGATATAAGGTCTAGACCAGATATGGAAAGGCCCCAGGCAAAACTTGCTATCTCATGTTTGGCTGTGAGTCTGGGCAAATAGCTATAAATGAAATCACTGTGCCAACTCAAAGAGAGATGTCCAAGTGATAAGAAGTTGCCAAATCCAATGTCACTGAGGAAAAGCAGTCTCTTTTGACCCCAGGATGTCAAGAGCCTGTGGCCGAGCTGGTGAACAGCAACCTGTCACACAGCCCTCCCTCACCTCAGGAAAGATAGCCAAAGATGAATTCCACACCAGCATTGTGGGCCCCCAGTGCCCCCTGCGCATGGATGGTTCAGTTGCCATTAGCTGGATGGTTGGGGCTGTCAAGACCTGGCCCCCAGATGTTCAGGGAAAGTGGGCCACTGGGCTTCAATTAACTGGGTAATTGTTTCAATTCCTGACTGCTCTCTACCCCTTAATTAGCTCCCTGCTGCCTTCCACCCCTGAGCTCAGAAATACCAGGGCCCTGTCCTTTCCCACCCTGAAGCCGCAGAGGAACTTGGGTGGGGCTGGTCCTCACATGCAGGGCAGCCCCAGGAAAGGTAGGCAGGCCCCATCAGGTCCCAAACACTCTTTGATCCCTGTCATCCTTTTCCAGACTCTCTCCAGAGGGCTTAGGCTGACCACGGCTGGGAAGATGTGAGGCAGGAAAGCTGGGGACCTTTGAGGCTGGGAAGATAAAGTGGATCAAACCGGGATTAAGATTTACGGACTGTGTTCTTTTGCATAAACTGTTTGGCTTCCCCCGCCTCCGTTGTTCTCATCTGTAAAATGGGACTATGGTATGTGATTGGCTCTAGTTGTTGGGGTTAACTTAGTTTATTTCAGATCCTGCATGCAGGTGACCAATACGCCTGGCCCCTAGGTGTGCTCTGTAAATAAGTTTCCTTTTTTTTTCCTTGCTTCACACTTCCCATCGGTAAAAGCTTAGCATGTCACTGGCGCCAGTTTCCCAGTAGGGGTTGCAGTTTGCTTTGGGACTACAGATGGACAAGTAAGCCCTATCCATACTTTAAGCCTCAGTTTCTCCAGCATAAACATTATTCACTAAGGACCTGTCCATCTCTCCACATTCTAGGAGAGGAAAGGTAGCATTCTCCAAAGCCTGGGGACTTTCCATCCCAAGCAGAGCCCTGTGTCCGGCTTCTGCCTGGCCTGCAGATATGCGTCCTGCCTGTTTTCCCACCATGGTAAACAGAGTCATTAACACTTTAATCTTAATTACCGCTAATGACGCTAAATTTGCCTCATTAAGTAAAACGGGGCTTTCTGGAACGTTTTAAAATTTCAACTGTGTAATTCCAACTTCGAAGCTCAACCTAATTGGTCAATTGCAGGTTATTAATGGTGGATTTGAGTTCTAGGATAATCTTTTGGGGATAAATATGCAGCAGGACAGAGAGATAAAGGAAAAAGAACACCCAGATTAAGGCAAACTGAGCACGGAGAGAGTAGTTGAGACTGTTTGCTTGGTTGTGCCATTGGCTTGTAAGTTTTCCTAAGTATTTATTTTTTTAATTTTTAATTCTGTGAACATTAAGTGTTATAAAAGCCATTAAAATGTCACTTTTATGAAATATACTAAAAGTTTTACAGTAGGCATCACCTTCTATGCAGCCTCTTTCTGTGTTTTTATATATTTAGTGATTTTGCAGAGAAATGTTTCATTATATTTTTTAACCAGTTATAGTATGGGTTTCTTGACCATACTGCCTGACCTTGACGCTTACTCCTCCTCCTCCTCTTCCTCTTCTCCCTCTCCCTGTCCTCCTCCTCCTCCTTCTTCATTCTCTTCCCCTTCTCTTCTTCTTTCTCTCTCTGTCTTCCTCCTCCTCCTTCTTCATTCTCTTCCTCCTTCTCTTCTCTCTCTGTCTTCCTCCTCCTTCATTCTCTTCCTCCTTCTCTTCTTCTCCCTCTCCCTGTCCTCCTCCTCCTTCTTCATTCTCTTCCTCCTTCTCTTCTTCTCTCTCTCTGTCTTCCTCCTCCTCCTCCATCCTACTCCTTTTTTTCTTCTTCATCTTCCTCTTCCTTCTTCTTAAGACAGGGTTTCTCTGTATAACATCCCTGGTTGTCCTGTAATTCTCTCTGTAGATCAGGCTGACCTCAAACTCAGAGACCCACCTGCCCCTGTCTCCTAAGTGCTGGGACCAAAGGTGTGAGCTACCATTGCCCAGTTCCATTTCTTCTTGTTCATATTGCCTCATTTTAGACATTTCCTTTTGAAAATTTCCAAAAAATTATTCTGAGATCTATGGTGGTATGTGGATGGCAGATGTGTGTGCATGGGGATTTTCTTCAATTCTCTACAGATGAAGTAGGCTCCAGAGTTGAGAATTCTGCACATTGCTCTCGAGATTCTGCGGTCATTTTAGGGTATGCAGAACCCTGGGAAACACACCCCTTTTCTAAGTTGCTGTCTAAATAAACATTTTGAATGGAGATAAATGATTAAAATTTAGGCCCATGTGGGTTAATTAGCACTGTATAAGCCAGACATGATGATGACACCTATAACCCCAGAACTCAGGAGGTAGAGACAGAGGATCAGGAGTTCAAGGTCATCCTCGGCTACATAATGAGTTTGAAGATGATCTGAGCTACATGAGACCTAGTCTTCAAAAAGAACGGAAGGAAAGAAGGAAGGAAGGAAGGAAGAAAGGAAGGAAGGAAGGAAGGAAGG
>LOJH01005424.1:17987-30219 GCA_001685095.1 Ellobius talpinus | reverse complement strand
TCTCTCTCTCTCTCTCTCTCTCTCTCACACACACACACACACACACAAATAAATCTTAAAAAAGAAATTAAAAATTCCTCACGTATTTCAGCGGTAGGACTTGGGGTAGAGCCACCCAAAAGGACGTCTATGAGTGAGGATGCTGGCCCAGAGTGGTACTTCTTCAATGTCATCAGCGCTCTGTGAGGAACCACAGCCAAAATGAGGAGCTCTCAGGGACCGCAGTTCAGGGACAGCATCACCTGAGAGCACCCAGGAGATAGATAGGCCACTCCCCCCCCCAACACAGATAAGGGCGCCCATGAGTCGCATCCAAAGAAAACACCCATCTGATCTTCAGCCTGGAACACTCACTTTTTCAGTCGCTTGTAGGTGACATCGTTGGCGAGCTTCAGTAGTCTATAGGTATTCTCTCGATCCAGGTTCAACTGGAAATCATGGGACTCATCAAAGGCCACTGTGACTGACTTTTGGGTGATGCGGGTCAGAACCCCAGTGGCCAGCTGGCTGCTTTCATTAGCATCATATAAACCCACAATATCACCTGTGAAAACAAACCCAGCTAAATATTATGGTATGTGATCATTTCCAGTATATTTCAAATAAATGTATATGGTCTCAAACAATATATATCATCATGCATTTATTCATCTGTGGGTGTCATGGTCCTTATATGCAGGTCAGAAGACAGCTTGCGGCAGTTGGTTCCCTCTTCCATCATGCGAATTCAAGTATCTTTCTCCCATGTGTGAGTTTCCCCTGTGCCTTGAATCTTACTCATCTCCTCCCTGACTTTAGAAAGACAAAAGGGACATGACAAGGATGCTCTTGGGGCGGAAGCTGAGCTGGGTGTCAGGCTCCCTATACCCCAACCTGTGCAGGACCCCTCATCTCAAGATTGTTACTTCCAAGTGACTGAGGCTTCGGACTGCCCTCAGAAGATGGACGATAGCCATATTCCCTGAATTTGGTCAACAGCGATGTCCACACAGCAGTACTCCAGCTTGCTGGTGTTCCACACAGAGGCCCAGTTCCCGTTCCCACCACCCAAGACATCAATCACTCCACACGGCTTCAGGGAGGGCAGTGCACATGCTCCATCCTGCCCCAATTCCCGTTCCTACCATGACACCAGTCACTCCACACGGCTTCAGGGAGGGCAGCGCACATGCTCCATCCCGCTTCTTCATGCCTGACTCTTGCTGGCTGAGCAGGCACTCTTGCTCTCATCTTCCAAGGGGGCAGACTAGATGTAGCTCCCTTAACAAGGTCAAGATCTCAAGTTCTGATTGGTCTCACACCCATCAGCAGGTTCCTTCAATGTCTTCCCATTCCCCTCATCTTACCTTCTTCAAACCCAGAAGGGGAACTGAAAACCCTTGGGACAAATCTATAAAGTCAAAGGCTGCCACTCAAAACAGGACAGCACAGGGCTGGAGAGATGGCTCCAGAGTTAAGAGCACTGGCTGCTCTTCCAGAGGACCTGGGCTCAATTCCCAGCATCCACATGGCAGCTCACAACTGTCTATTTCTGTAACTCTGGCTCCTGGGGATCCACCATCCTCACACAGACATACATGCAGGCAAAGCACCAAAGCAAGCACACACACACACACAAAAACAAACAAACAAACAAAAAAAAAACAGGACAACACAGGCAGCACTGCTGGCTCTCAGTTTTCAGGGCTGAGGACAACTTAGCATCCCTGGTGTGTGGTCAAAAAACTCCAGAGTGCAGTACAATGGCAGCATGCTTGCTCAGCATGCCAGAGGCCTTGGGTTCCATGCCAGGCTCTGTGAAGAGAAAGCTGCCAATCTGGGCAGCTGAAAAGCAGTGTATTAACAGTCAAACGTGGTAGTGCATACTTGTGATTCCAGAACTCAGTAGGCAGAGACAGAGAGCTCACCACAACTTCTAATACAGTCTGGTCTACACAGAAAGTTCCAGATGGACCAGGGGTACAAAGTGACTCATGTTCCTGCCTCCAAAAACCAACTAAAAGTCAGGCATAATGGTGTTGACCTGTAATCTCAGCACTTGGGAGGTAGTAGCAGGAAGATCAGGAGTTCAAGGCTCAAAGTCATCCTCGGATGCACAATAAATTTCAGACCCCGTCAGCAAACAATACCAGCCATGCTAACTGTCAGATTTCTAAGCAGGAAATTTTCATTGTAGTGCTTCATACTCCATCTAGGTCTGTCCTCCAGCCTTTGGGAGAGCACAGGTCTTAATCTGAACACCAGCAATGGCCAATTCAGGCCTTCATCAGACACCTACCAGATGAGAAGCTGTTGCTGGGAAGCACCACCACAGGCCCAAATTTCCTGGGCTCAAAGGTGACCAGTTGCTGCCCGTACAGCCCAGTGCACTGGCTGGATACCTGCAGTTTCAGCAAACACACACCTCGGCTCTGGAGCTCTTTCAGAGAACTGTGCTCCTGCCAGGACCTAGAAGACAGCCAGGATAGCAGTTTCACCATTTGTGCCTGCACCCTTTCCTGTGCCAGAAAAGTAAGCAAGGAAAGAGTGCTGCTTATAGGCATCAAATATGCCCCAGAGGAACTCGGAATCTGCTCCGCTCCAGCCCTGTTCTTTCCACAGCTCCCAGGACGGGTACTGCCTAACCTGATCCCCGGCATGCCAACACAGTCTTCCCTGCGTATACTCAATCTTTCAGCAAATCCTGCGGGGCCTCCCCCTTATACCTTACTCCCTCTCTGCCTCTTACCCCCAACACCCTAACTGTGGCTCAAGGTTCTAGCTTGACTTTCAGTAGATCGGTTCAGTCTCACAGCAAACATGTGGTGTGGGAATCGCACAGCTTCTACAGATGAAGTAAGGGAAAGGCGGGCACATAATTCCATAGTCAGGCAGCCAGAGCAGCAAAAACCTCTTACTCATGACGACTGGCTGACTCTCACTCAACCAGTGGTCGCATCTGCACTCGAACAGCCTGGCTTCAGGTCCTGCCTCCACGTGGGTTACCCTGGGCCAGTTATTTCGCCAGCCTTTGTCTTTCCTTAGGGAATGCACTGCGAGGATGGCAGTGTGAGGTAGAGAAGTGCAGGCTCTGCCTACTGCAGGCCTGTAGACGTTCTCCAGAAACAAGCCGACTCTTCAGGAATGCTCAGACACCGACCGTAACACAGGCTTCATCCACTTTCCTCTAGTAGGCTGTGCTCATGAACACGCTCCTCTCCGGTTCCCGGACAAAACTGTCGCACTCCATTTAGCTGATCAACCCCAAAACCCCAAAGGGGATCGTGTGATGTTTTCGTGTCCTCTCTCTCTCTCTCTCTCTCCCTCCCTCCCTCCCTCTCTCTCCTCTCTCTCGGCGGGGAGGGGGAAGAGTAGTGGCAAAGGGGCAAAGGGTCTCCGGTAGCACAGGTTGACCTCAAATTGGCAATGTAGCCAAAGGTGACCTTATACGATCCTCCTGTCTCTAGTCCCGGAGAGATAGGACGGCATGCGTGCGGCCCTGACACCGCTTTGCAGTCCTCGCCGAAGGCTGAATCCTCTTTCTGCCCACTGGTCCGGCTCGGCCCGCCGCCAACACCAGGCCCGCTCCGAGAGACCATGAAGGAGAGCTGCAGAGACTCAGGGACCCGAGGCTGCACTTACCTGCGCTCCTCCACCTCGGCGTCCCTCTCCAGCTCCAGCAGCTCTAGCTGCTGGGCCACGAAACTCTCCACGGTGGACGAAGCCATCTCCTCGGTGGTGCAAGAATTGGGGCTTCTTGCTCGGCCAGTTAGTCCTGTGGGACCCGTATTCCGGCCAGACCCTGTCCCCCACCGGGCCAGTGCACTCAACGGACTTGTACTCCCTGTTGGGGCAGTAAATCCCGACGGACTCGTTTCCTGTGTTCCCCTGCTAAGCCAGTGATACCAATAGGACCCGTGTTCCCCTCTTTCAGGTGTTTCCCACCGGGGTAGTGAGTCGAAGCACGGGTTCGTGCGACTTCCGCTTCCGATTGGGACTGTGGAAAAATGGCGGCGTCCAAAGCGGCCGCGGCGTTACCAGGAGCTTTCGGGCGGCTGGTGTCTGTATGTAGCCGCAGCATCCTGGCACCCTCGGGACCCGGAGCTGGTGAGACCAGGGAGTCCTGGGGAGGGAGAAAACAGAAGCGGTGCGCCCGCCGTCTGCCGCACGTGTGTCTGAGTCCGCCTTGGTGACAGATGTGTGATGGTTGCGTGCGTGGTGAATATTGCACCAGATTTGTAGTACGAGAGAACCTGGGATGAGAACGCGATTGCTTCAATTCGTTGCTTAATAATGTCAAACGCTCTTAAGCTTGTGTGTAGGTCTTATATTACAAAGATACAAACAGGCTCAGAGAAATACCACCCAGGGTCATATAGAGGGGACTTGAGAGAGAAGCGATTCAGAAGCCGCTATATATGGAGGGTTTCGACGACTGAACGTGGACATTTGTCCTCGGGCTGCTAGCCACCCTCGGATCTGAAAAAATGACGTTGAAGGAAGGAGTGAGTGGTTTTGATGTTAGGGTCTTAGACCACGGGATGAACCATCTTGAAATATAACTAGTACCTGAGTCGTGTGTCTTTAGGTTTGAGTATGTGTTGTGTGCATGTATGTGTGCAAGTGGGTGCACATACCATTGTGGAGACCGGATGACGATGTGAGGTGACCACTGTTTGTCTTCTACCTTTTTTTTTCAAAGACTTATTTTGATGTTTATTTTTGTGGGGGATGTCTTATAGATGCATTTTAGTAAAGGTGCTTTTGGAGTCTAAAAGAGATCAGATATTAATCCCACAGATTTGAGGAGGAAAACTACTAACCCAAATCATCATGGACAAATTAATTAAAGCAAACTTTTTTATTCATGCACACAGCTGCTTTCCCCCAAGGTAGGGTTCAAGAGGTCAGCGTTCAGGCATGGGTGAGATAAGGGTTCTTATAGATTAAATCTCTCTAAAAGACAAATAGAGCTCACACAAAGGTGAACCCAGCACTTGGGGTCACATTCCTTTAATCCCAGCACAGGAGTGATATGGCTGAGTGGAGAGAGGAGTATAAGGTGGGAGAAGACAGAAGTTCAGATGCTTTCTGAGGATTCGTGGAGACAGATGCAGTCTGAGGATTCAGTCTGAGAGACAGCATTCAGTCTGAGGTTTCGTAGAGAGGATTTGTAGAGACAGGATCGCCCCTTTGGTCTGAGCATTGGTAGAGGTAAGAACTCTAGTGGCTGGCCGTTCTACTTCTCCCTATATTTGACTCTGGGATTTTATTATTAAGACCAATTAGAATTCGTGCTACAGGAAAGCCTAATCTTTGAGAAACAGATTTAATCATAAACATGAGTGAACCTAGTTTGTCTTTACCATAAGATGGCTTTCACACCTGAGATGGAGTCAGGCTGATTCTATCACAGATCCCCTGGAACTGGAGTTACAGGCGATTGTGAGCTGCCATGTAGGTTCTAGGAACTAAACTTTGTCCTCTCCAAGAGCAGCCAGTGCTCTTAACCACTGACCCATCTTTCCATCCCCTCCCCACCTTATTTCTGAAGGTTTCTCACTAATCCTGGAGCAGGCTCTTTTGGCTGGATTGGCTAGTTAACAAGCTCCCGAGGTCCCTTTGTTTCTACTCGTGAGTGCTGAGATAACAAGCGGGTGGTGCTGTGCCTGGGTTTTTGTTGTAATGCTGGTGATCCCAACTCAGGTTCCCTCACTATGGAGCAGGCACTTTATCCATCAGGCCATCACCAGTCATCACCTGGACGTTTTCAGAGGCAGGTTGTGATACAGTAGGTCAAGCCAGACACCAGCAACAGATCTGTTTATTCCATCACAGTAACTACCTACCATGTTTCTCTTGTTCTTACAGCCTCCCTCCGGTCTGCTCCTCGAAGGTTCAATTCACAGAGCACTTTGTATCAACAAGGGTAATAATACCAATATGTGGCTTTGGTGATTTTTCTATTCATCTGTAGAAATGTTACTTTCAAGTTAAAACTTCTCAAGGCAGGCGGTAGTGGCACATGCCTTTAATCCCAGCACTCAAGAGGCAAAGGCAGACAGATTTATGGTTTTTAGGCCAGCCTGGTCTACAGAGCAAGTTCCAGAATAGCCAAGGCTACATAGAAAAACCCTGTGAAAAATAAAACAAGAAAACAAACCAAAATGCTTCTCTAAATTTGAGGCTGGGTGTTATGGTAGTTTGTTAGTACACACCTTTAATCCCAGCACTTTGGAGGCAGAGGCAGATGGATCTCTGTGAGTTTGAGGTCAACCTGATCTACATAGCAAGTTCCAGAACAGCCAGAGCTACATAATAGAGAGACCCTGTCTTTAAAATTAAAGAAAACAACAAAAAAATTCTCTACATTTTGATGGGGTCATGGGGACTATAGCTCAGTGATAGTATGTTTGTCCAGCATAGTTGAGGCCTTGGGTTCCACCTCCAGCACAAATGCGCATGCATACACACACACACACACACACACACACGTAGAGTTTGATCCCAAACAAAACATGCATGCATGCATAAGTTACATATATGCATACTCCCAGAACCGCATCTGACATACAGATTTGGCCAAAAACTGTAAGGAAACCTGCTATGTGGATATTCTCATAGCAGAAGCTTCTTTGATTGTTAGAAGGACAAATTACAAAACAGTCCAAAAACATGAAGGACCCCCAAGTAGCATTTCACTGAGCAGCCTCTTCTTCCAGTTTTCCTGTGACAGGTCTAGCCCTCCTGCCAGACTCCATTTTCCCAGCTCCCTCTTTCCATATTCTTCATCTGGCTCTGTCCTGCACAGTCACTGAATTTAATGGCACCCAAACAGAGACTCTTAGAGAACAGCTCCTTCCAGCTATTCCTGGTCCCCCAAGGTCACTGTCCGGCCACAGACCATGGAGTTCATATTCCTAGAGACTCTGAGAACTGGTATGGTGGGAAAGTGTCCATTCATTGTGCAGATGTGCACCTAACCATCCTGTGTGCTTGTGAGTAGCATAGAGAGAAAAGGCTTAGGTCTGAAGTCTGCACATTTCCCTGGGGACAGAACGGTTGGAACTCCTGCATTAGTGGTCTAGAGCCAGCATTAGTGTTGTGGGTCTCATACCCCTCCATAGCAGCTTGTGCGCACACACCCTTCTGACACCACACAGCTGTTTTTTGAGCACTTGAAGCTGCCTTTCATGTGTGTGTGATGTGAGTTTATGAAATGGCTTTTGCAGAAATGTTCCTAAGACCTCCCTGAGTTCACCACCCTGGGAAGAAGTGGTTCTGCCAGACCGTGCTGAAGAGACCAGACACCACACAAGTAAGACTTTGCAAGGGCCCGGCAGAATGGCCTTTATAGTCCTTGTTCTTGGGAGACCCAGGCAGGAGGATTACTGAGTGTTCAAAGCCAGCCTATACTCTATTTCAAAAACCAGAACAAAAAGGGAAATAAATGGGTAGCACCTAGTGTCCACTCTCCTGAGCCACTGAGGTAATCATTGCCATGGAGCAAAAGAGCGGGTTTCTGAGTGCTCTGAACCACAGCACTTTGAGCCCAACATTTAAGGTGCACATTCATTTGATAAACAGTCCTCTGGCATCTTCAGGAGGCAGTCGTGTGGGGAGTGGGTGCACCTCCATCTCCAGCTATGTCATGTGTTGGTGCACACCTGGCATCCCAGCGCTCAGAATCACAAGTTTATGTCCATCCTGGGCTACGTGTCAGGAAAGAGCCCAGCTGTGCCAGCTGTAGTCACATCTGCGTTTCCCAGAGTTCCCATTGTTGCGGGCAATCTTCTGGCATTTAAAATATTGTTTGAGATGCTGTTCAAGATAAATACAGTTCTGCCTAGGGGTCTTGTGGACTTGGTGAGAAGACTTTCCACAACTATCAGAATCCATGAATGTCATATCCTGATGTGGAACAGCAAAGTCTTTGTGTGCAGCCTGTGCAGGCCCTGCCTGTCCTCTCTGAAGCACATCTGTCACTGACCTATGTGCTCACTCTACTGCACTGTTCAGGGTACCACCACCAGGAGAGGGCTGTGTGTGTTTGGTGTGTGCACCCGTTTGGTTTTGATGTTTTTGTTGTTGTTGTTTTCTGAGTATTTTTGATCTGTGCTTGGCCAGTTCTGTGACTGTTGAGCCCAAGGACACTGAAGGCTCTTCCTCGTTGAGCCTTCACCAGTAATGTGAGGAGCTGCTTCGGGCCTTAGCCTGTCTCCAGGACAGGAATTGTCATGTCCATCCTATGTGTCGAGCCCTTGGCCTAGGGTTGGGTCTCAGTGCTCAATTGGTGCCATTCATGGCAAAGTTGAGGACTAGGGGACTGTGACTTGAGCCAGAGGGTGATAATGGGAGCAGAGAAGAAGTGGGGAGAGCTGTCAGCTCAGAGAGACAGAATTCTGGCTCCTTAGCTGCAGAAGGACTGTCCTTTCACTTCTCAGAGTGCATACACCGTCACCCTGGGGTGTAGCCCAGGCTAGACTCAAACCACTACAATCCTCCTGCTTCAGCCTCCCAAATACTGGGATTATAGGCGCGTGCCATTCATGTGCAGCTTGCCCACCGGTTCTTAATTTTTTTTTTTAAAAAAAGCAAAATAAAGTGAGGGTTCTGCCACAGAACTGCACTCCTGCCCACACTCTGAGAGCACCAGCCTAACCCTGAACCTGCCTACTGGGTGGGTAAGCAAGGCTGACGGACTGCAGGGAGCACCCCTCACAAGTGGATGGCCAGCAGCCTGTCCAGGGGATGACTGCTACCTGCTGTCCTGCAGAGGTTGTGAGGAAGGTGAATGAGCTGATCGCCACGGGCCAGTATGGCCGGCTCTTTGCTGTTGTGCACTTTGCCAGCCACCAGTGGAAGGTGACCTCCGAGGACCTGATTCTAATTGAAAACGAGTTGGACATCCAGTGTGGAGAGAGGATCCGGCTGGAGAAGGTGAGGTGCAAGTTGTTTGGTGGATTCAGGGACTCAGGCACCAAGTGTGCATCCCTGAGAAACAGGAGTCCCAGTCACAGTGGATGAGGAATAGGATCAGTGCGGGGCAGAGCAAAGGGGAAACCAGGGCTGGTGGAGGGTGAGTAGGCCAAGTGCGCCTCCATAGAATTTCAGTCACCAGTGTAAAACCACCACTGGAGCTTGGAACGAGCTCTCCAGCGTCTGCTGTTGCAGGGAGGCCGGGAAGTTCTAGCTGGATGCTGTGTGGGCAGCAGTGATGGCAGCCAGAGCCGCTTAGTGTTGTTGTTTTACTCTTTACTCTTTTGGGGGTCCCCCACCCAGCTCCCAAATATGCATACACAGAGGCTTATTCTTAGTTATCAATGCCCAGCCTTAGCTTGGCTTGTTTATTGCCAGCTTTATTTTTTTTAACTTAAATTAACCCGACTGCCTTTGGTCTCTGGGCTTTTCCTCTCCCTACTTCTGCGTATCTCACTTTCCCTCTGACCCCATGGCTGGCCAGGTAGCTGGGTGGCGGCCCCAGCATCCTACCCTCCTCCCCTTGTCCTCTCATTGCTCCTCCTTCTCTTCCAGATTTCTCCTTCTAGCTATACTCTCTGCCTGCCACCCGCCTAACCTTGCTCCTGCCTCGCTATTGGGCCATTCGGCTCTTTATTAGATCATCAGGTATTCCAGTCTTACTCTGTGGCTGACTGGGTGACTGGCCCCTACCATCCTCCTTCCCTTGTTCTCTTGTTGCTCCTCCTCTTCCTCATTTCTTTTTATACTCTCTCATCCTGTTTGTCCTCTGCCTGCTAGCGCTGCCTGTCCTTGCTCCTGCCTCACTATTGGCTGTTCAGCTCTTTATTAGACCATCAGGTGTTTTAGACAGACAAAGAATCACAGCTTCACAAAGTTAGACAAATGAAGCAGAAACAAAAGTAACACACATTAAAATCATATTCCCCAACAGCATAGTGTGATCATTTTATTTTTATTTGAGACAAGGTCTCCTGTATCTCAAGCTAGCCTCAAACTTGCTGTGAAGACAAGACTACTCCTGATCCTCCAGCATCCACCTCTCCGGGGTGGTGGGGTCAGAGATCAGCTTGCAGAGGTCATTTATCTCCCTGCACTGTGGGCCCTGGGCCTCTCTGGGTTTTCAGTTCCCTGTCCAGTTTCAGCCTGTAGGCATCACCCACTCCCTGCTCCCAGTGGTTTCTGTGACCTTGGTGAGGAGCCAGCTATTAAATATGCTGCATTTTATCCTCTCAGGTTCTGCTGGTTGGGGCAGACAACTTCACACTCCTCGGCAAGCCACTCCTCGGGTAATGAGCTGCTAAACGCTGGGCTTGGTCAGGGCCTGGGCTGATTCACAGACTGGACATAGTGTGGTCGGGCCCAGTGGGGATTACTGCACATCACTGTGAGAGCTAATGCAATATCCTGTTCCATTCTGGAGGGTGCTTGCTGTCCTAGAGGTGTCCAGCCAGGTGATTGGTGCGCAGCAATCCGTCACAGTGCAGCTTCTCTTTCATTTGTTTTATTTTGGTTTGTCACGATAGGGTCTTTCTCTGTGTCCGCCCTGGCTGTTCTGGAACTCACTTTTGTAGACCAGGCTGGCCTTGAATTCACAGAGATGCACCTGCCTCTGCCTCTTGGCTGTTGGGATTAAAGGCATACACCACTGAAGCCGGCAGCCAGTGTAGTCTTTCAGATTATCTGAAGGGCTTGTGGTTCGGCTCAAGGATAGAGTGCCTACCTGTTAAGCTTGAGACCCTGGGTTTATGTCTCAGCACCACAAACAAAATTTAAAAAAACAAAATAAAGTTTTCTTTGTTGTCTTTTTGAGTTTAACTGTGTAGCCCTGGTTAGACTGGAACTCACAATGTATACTAAACTGACCTTGAATTTGTGGCCATCCTCCTGCCTCTGCCTCCCAAGTAGTGGGAGGCCATACCTGACTAAAAGACTTTTTTAAATACTCTTCATTATGCTTTCTTACTATTTTCAAGATGTTTACAGTGAACAAACCAGATGTAGCGCACATGTCTGCTGTCCCTGCACAGGAAGCAGAGGCAAGAGGATCAGAAAGTCAGAGTCAGTCCCTGGATGTAAGGGGAGTTCAAGGTCAGTCTGGGCTGCTTATACCTTTGCAGAACCAGGAGTTCTCTGGGTTCCACCAGGGTGCCAGTAAGGCTGAAGCTGTCCAGGAGGGGCACTCTCCAACCACCGCCCAGTTGTCCTTTCCTTCCTCTTTTCTAGAAAGGATCTCGTACGTGTTGAAGCCACAGTCATTGAAAAGACAGAATCATGGCCCAGAATCAACATGAAATTTAGGAAAAGGAAAAACTTCAGGAAGAAAAAAAGTAAGTGCAAGACAGTAAATGTTTTGGGGCCCTGTGCTCCCAGCACATGTGGTTGTAGCCTGTGTTCCCTGCCAGGTAACTGGGCAAAGCCAGGGTGATGTCATCCCTAACAGTCATGCCAGTGTTTGTGGGGTGAGGACCCCAGTACTACTCACATTACCCCAGTGCAACATGCAGACCATATAGCAGCTGAACCCAGTATGGCACCCACCTTGAGACACTGGGGGACAGCAGTGGTATTTTGGGTGGTTTTGGAAAACCGGAAGCAGCTCCCACGTGCACCGGGTACAGTTGACACTTCATGGCACAGTGGGCTTGGGTGTGTGGGGCTGAGGCCAGATGAACCGTAGATGAACCGTTCATGAACCGTGCAGGGCAGGAGGGAGCACCAGGGCCTCTTGCCCTCCAGTCATTCTCTTTTCTGGAGTAAGGGGAGTTCCTGAGGGGAAGCACAGGGTATCCTCAATGCAGATGCCACTCCCCCTCTTCCCTGAGGGGGCACCTGGCTATTAGGCTCTAATAGGTGTGACCCTTCCTGTTACCTGCTTTGATCTCATGTAGACATTTGACATTGTTCTCAAAGCATGGCAGATAGAGGGACACAGAACACCAATCCCTGCAAGGCAGAGGTGCCCCGAGGGCAGGGCTCAGGATCACAGAGTGGCTGCAGAGTCTCTCTCTGGGGTGTCACAGCAGCGGTTATGACCAGACACAGTGCTCAACCTGGTTTCCCAGCACTAAGGAGGCTGAGGCAGAGTTCCCAGCCAGCCTGGGCAACACAGCAAGGTCCTGTCTCAAACCAAGCCCAGGACCAGACCAGTGAGATGGCTTGCAAGTACAGACACTTGCCAACCCCAGAACCCACATAGGAAGGAGAGATTTTACCCATGTTGACCTACACACACACACACACACACACACACACACACACACACACACACACA
>LOJH01005423.1:15177-34184 GCA_001685095.1 Ellobius talpinus | reverse complement strand
GTGTTGTTATTTCGGGGTATAAGCTAGCTGTGCGGGAGCCGGGTGGGACAAAAATCAGGCCCGCTCCCTTATCACAACAGTGGAGGAAGTTCTCTCCTCCCTTTACGTGTGTGCCATGGATTGGACTGAAGTCATCAGGCTGGAACAACAAGCTATTCATCTGCTAAGCCATCTCACCGGCCTTTTGTTTCCAGTTTTAGCGAGCAGACATCAATATTCCTTCCATACGTAACACCTGGCAACCTACCAGGTTGAAGCTCATCTATGCTTCAAGGTCTAGAGAACAGGTTTCACCAAGAAACAACCCTTTGTGCACCCTGGCACCAAAATCAGCCTTTCCCTGGCTGGGTTTTTTTTTTCCTTCCATAAATGTGATTCCATAGTTTGGAAGAAAGACATCACATTAGTGATCTCTTTCTCCCCCCTTTTCTTTCTCCTCTTCTTCACTCATCTCTTTTTCTCTCATTTTTCCCTCATTTTAAAACACAACACAGAGTCCCAAGCTAGGATGAGCAGGGACTAATGGGAAGAGAAATTGCAGGGGCAGAGGGGCAGAGTGCCTGGACCGTCCTCCCTCCTCCATGAGCTCACATGCATCCTTATACTGAACAGGTAGAGATCAGTCTCCCCATCTCTAAGACTAAAGAGGCCTGAGCAGAAGAGCTGTGTCTTCTCTTCTTTTAATTTTCTAGAGATGCATGATAGCGTAGGGGATGGCCCACCATTTGGAGAAGATAGCTGGTACTTGGTCACAGTCTGATCCTTATTGTTAAAGGTAAGGAACCCTAAAAATGAAGAATATTTAAGGAAAATAATATATCAATAATTTCTTAGATAAAGACAAAGGCATCTTCCATAGCAACATCCCTTTATACTAGTACGTCAGGAACCAGAGAAGGCAACTTCAATAACAGGGAAAATCAATGAAAATTCATCTCTATATCATTTTTATTAGAAATATCTATGTATATTACCAGGGAAAAGCAGTTGAAATAAGAACAAAGAACTGGGCCTTGTGTTGACTAGTTTTATGTCAACTTGACACATCTTAAAGTCATGAGAAAGAGGAAGAGCCTAAAATGAGAAAATGTCTCCATAAGATGGGGCTGTAGAAAGCCTATAGGCCAGTTTCTTAATTAGTGATTGATGGGGAAGGACCAAACCAATTGTAGGTGGTATCATCTGTGGGCTGGTGGTCCTATCCCTGGGCCAGTGGTCCTGGTTTCTTTAAGAACCAAGGCTGAATAAGCTATGTGGAGGGAGCACTCTTCCACAGCCTCTGCATCAGCTACTGCCTCCAGACTCCTCCCTGTTTGAGGTCCTGTCCTGACTTCAGTGTTCAGTGATGAACAGTCATGTGAAAGCTTAAGTCAAATAAACCCTTTTCTGCTCAAGTTACTTTTGTTCATGGGGTTTCATCCCAACAACAGCAACCCTAAGACAAGGCTCGAATGATATAGATTGCATGAATAAATGTTTCATTTATGTACACTTCATATATTCTGACACCCAGTATTTACATTAAATTCCATATAAATAATCTCATTCACTCCCATAATACCATGAGACAGAAAAAATATAAGGTACAAAGGGATGAGGAAAGAGAGCCTTTGAGAAATATCTCAAATGAATGTACAAGTCACAATGCTGATGAATCAGGGTTACACCAAGCCTTTCAGATGGAGTTCAGAGCTCCTGTCTGTGGTACCAGTGTCCTCAGTCATCACTGAATAATTTTTCAGTGGGTCGTACCTTTGGGTTAAACACACATACACTTAGGAAACAGAGCCTATGGTCTTGCTTTAGGCAAAGAGAGAATAAACCTTCTAAAACTTTTAACAGGTTTAGATTGCATCAATAATCCCAAGGCCCTCCCCCCTCATCTACCCCCGCCCCAGCCAGGCTCCCTGCAAACACTGGAACCTCCAAGAGCTTCCATGGCCAGCAAAATGAAACTCAGCCCTGACTAGAGGCTACCAAGTTTACTTCACAACATCCTCTCCTACAATTCACTCTTCTCAAAGAATCACTTTGGGTTGTTCTCTGATGAATGTCAATGTAGTGCTCCTCCAGCAAGCATTTGTAGAAGAAACAAAAAGTTCTTGAATTTTCAGGGTTTTTTTTTTTTCCATTTGCCGCACCATTTATGAGCAGAATGGCTGGATCCTATGACATTCATCTCGGTCAACTCTTCATACTTCATTTTTCAAAAGCACAAATATTTTCTCCATGCTGAAGTGCCTTGATCCACCGTGGAAGACTCTACAGCTTTTAGTCAGGGACTGTTTCAAAAATAGTTGGGATGTGTGATCTGTTTTTGAATGCTAAGATGCATTTTAATTGTTTCAAACATCAACAATTAAACATAGAGGGCATAAACACACACTCCCATCTGACAGTAAAGAAGAAATGGGGAAAAATTACAACTGTCAACTACTTCCAACAATCTCAAATGCCTCTCCAAAATTATCTTTTGAAAAGCCCTGATCTCCTTGACACAGAATGAGGTCCACTGGTCAGCACGTGTATTCTGGGTGCTCTGTGCCATCTCATATGCACTGTTGAGTAGATTGGATGAACTCTTACCTCCATAGATGTCCCCACAGACTGCTTTGTGTGCTTGTTTTGTGGCTTCCAATTTCAAAGCTTCTCCTTCACAGTGGGCACTAATACATACTTTTCTCTCCTAACATCTAAATAAGGTGCTGAAAATACACTTAGCATTTAGTGGAGGCTCAGCAATTGTTTTGTAAGTTATAATAAATGCTATACAAACAGGGAAAATGGCTTATTGTTTTTCTTTATCTGAATCACCTGCAGTGGAAGGAAAAGGTCAAGAGAAGAGGTACAGGTAGAGAATCTTCAGCACTGATTTTTTTTCCCTCAATGTTATCCTGGTTAGTCACACCACATGCAGCTACAGCTGTGTTCCACCTCCTGTCATTAAAGGGATGGTGTTGTATTAATGATAATTTTTTTGAGAGTTAGGACCAGGGATTTCATCCACCGTTTCCTCTTCGTTTCTTCTTGGATCCTAGGTCTTCAACAAGGTGCCCTTTTACTTCTCCTTGACTATCCATGATTTCTCCACTACTCATATTTCATAGAGACAGAAGAAGGTTCATTGTCTGGAAGCATATCTGAGGCTTTGTGGAGACCGTTTTCAAGTATGCATGCATCCCTACCTTTGAAGATGCAGAAAGTGTGCTAGAGAGATGGCTTACATTTGATGTTCCAGGAGAGGATGCAGGCTCAATTTCCAGTATCCATACGGTGACTTACAACCATCCGCAGCTCCAGTTCCAAGAGATCCAACGCCCTCTTCTGACCTCTTCAGGTACCATGCACACAGGTGATGTACAGACATATACATGCAGGTAAACACACGTACACATAAAGCAAAATAAGGAAATGTAAGAAAGAAAAAAATGTGAAGAATTGACATATAATATTACTTGTTCACATAAATACAGAAATTGTAATTGTTAGTATTTAAAAGTGTTAATTACAAGTCTATTTGTGTTTGTTTCATATAAATCAAATGCACCAAGCAAAACTTTCTCTTCATGCCAGAGTTACAGACCTATATGTCTTTGCTTATTAGCCTATATCGTATGGGGCAGGAAGCAATATGCCTCATAAGTATAGTTCCTCCAATCTACTTTTGAGTTAATCTCTCTAGTACAGAGATGTAAAATATATATAACTAGAAGAATGACCACAAATTAATTCATGAGTAACTGCTCAGGGATAGCTTTACGTCCAGATTCTCTGTCACCATGTCGACCTGTAAACCAAGTGACTCTATGGCTCTCTCACATGTGATATCAACTGGAGTTCACCAGAGAACCAGAACCCATGGGTTTGATGTAACGGGACGTGACTTCTGGGATGACAGAGGGTTAGAAGTTCTGACATCTACGATTTGTAAACTGGAAGACCATGGAAGCTCTGATAAGAGCTGCTGTGAGTCTGAAGACCAAGAGTAGATGGTAGGTGAGTGCTGAACTAGGAATGCTGGTGTTGGAAGACAGAGGAATAGCCTCCCTCCTGCAGAAGGCAGATCTGCCTCTGCAAGCTTGAGTTCTAGTCATGGCATCAGTGGGTGATGCCCACTTTGCACAGCCCACTGATTCAAATGCTAGGATTTAAATCTGTTCTAGAACCGACCTCACAGGCACACCGTGAAGAAAGTCTTCCCAGCTGTTAGGGGTTCTCTTAGCCCAATGAAGTTGGCACACTGAGACACCCATACCACATACACACAACACAGCAAAAATGCAAATATTTGTAATAACTTACCCAAGGCTACTCAGAGATTAAGTAGAAAAATAAGAACTGACACTTAGTGTTGTTTTTTTTTAAATTTTTATTTTTATTACAGAGTCTGCTTTTCTATTCTCTACTCTTGATATTTCTTCAAATATAACCAAATAATAATATACGCCCAGGTAAATATGGTTGTAAGTTGTAGGCCACTCTTCATGCATTATCTTTATGGCAAAACATCTGTAAGACCTGGCTTTGTCAGTTAGGTTTACATTGTCTAGAGTATGGCAAGAAAGCAGTTGGAGATATAGATGTAAACCCAGTATCAGGGAGACCTTACAATTAATACTTCTCCATGAACGACTTGGGAGAAACATGCTTTGGGAAGGAGATCTTGAGAATCCTAGAGGAGAACAGCTTGTGGACACCTTTAGGTAGAGACCCCAGAGTAAAACCCTTAGTGGTATCCAATATAGGAGGGCTTCCCTCACTACAGAAGTGAACACGAGCTTCAGAGACGACAGAAGCTCAGGAAATGGAAACCATTGCATCTGCTTTGGTGACTTTTTACTCTAGAATGACTATGTACTTTTTAAAATGAGAGTTTGAGGTAGCTGTACTTCTAGTGTTCTACAACTAAGCTTAACATCTACGAATTGCTAGTCATTCTTCAGAATACTAAAATTTTTGCTGAATTACCTCTGTAGTAGTAACTTGTTCATTTTACACCAAAACGTGGGAATTGCAAGGGGGTGATAGAGCTTCCATGTGACTGTCACAGAACAGTTTTCCAAAATCTGTGTTGAGAAAGCTGACACCACCAGTGTTCACAGATACTACACGAAGGTAATGACATTGCAGAATATTGATAATGGTGAAGTCATATGGACTATGTCATTCTGCAGTTAGTAATGCTGCTCCTAAGATCATGAAGTCAGTCATTGATTGATCCGAATGACTATTCAGGTTTCTCTTTCATACTCCTTTCAATATTCTACCACACTATAGTAGCTTAATATTCTTAAACTTTTCCCTGAATTTCTTGGGTATTTGTTTAGCTTGAACCAATAGCATACCAGCAAGATTCTACAGAACTATTACTCCTTAGGTTATTAATTAAGCCTGAATCTAGATTCATTGTTCATATTCTACTTGGTACAAAGACGAGTCTGTTCTTTCGGCATCTCTCCAGTGGGTTGTATAGATAAATGTAAAGGAATAAGACTGACCATGGTTATGTCACGTGTTTACTATATACTGCTTTATCCATATATTCTTGTTTCTAAGATACTTTAGAGACAGAGATACAAAGGGGAAGTTGATGTCTGTGGGCCAAAGTGAGGAGTCAGTCTCATCAAAGTCAGAGAATGCTTTCTTCTTCAAAGACTTAAATATTCACATTGTTCCAGCTAAGCTAAAACCTGCCTTGAGAAGAGACCCAGAAGGCCTTTTGCCACTAAGTTAATCCCACTGAAATCTTCTTCAATTAAATCAAGCTTTAGGGTCCAAGAAATAGACAAGTGAATTAAGCCTTTGTGACTCAACTCCTCTTTCCTCATTGCTCCTGCCTACCCACCAGGAATGTGAGGAGGAAATGAGCTGGATCAAATCTATGCTCTAGATCCATGAAGTAAGGAGCCTGACTCTAAACACACCCAAGATGGCTTTCCAGCAAAATGCCTCTGCTTTACAGTAAGTCTACTCAGTTTTTGGTCCGAGTGAGTAAGAATCTCACATTTATGAGTCCAGAAAGAACATGAATAAGAGGAAGGCATGTACACCCAGGAGAAAGGGGTTTGGGTGTAGCCAGCATATCGGCAATAGCAGGAACTGTCTGATTCATTATCACAGGCTAGAGCCCCTGCTATCATTGAGGAAGTATAAAATCATAATACACTAGTGATTTATTTGCACGGTTCCAAGGGAAAACAGTCTGAGAAGGCCATAGCTGACAGGGAGGGGAGAGGAAGCCACACAAGCAAGGGGCACAGTGTCGGGTGAAGTCCTGAGGCAGTACCTTCAGCCTGAACTTGAAACCGAACACTATTGTGTCAAGGGACAGTTAAGGGACTCAACCTGCATCTGGAGATCTTTGAATTCCCCTTATCAAACATTGATGAAAGCCTCTTTCCAGGATAAGTAAGCGTCCAGGCCCTTCTAACTGTGGAGAGTGAAACCTGCTGAAGTGAAGATACATAGTCAAGAACAAGGTCTCTGAAAAGCTTACAGACACTCATCTAGCAGTATCAGATTGCTCATATTGCACATTTTTTTTAACTTTCAGGTCTTTGCTTGCTAATTTACTCAGTGCTACAGTGTACCAAGGTCTTTTTTTTAATTTGTTTTTCTCTTCTGTTTTATAGTACTGGAGATTGAAACAAAGTCTGAGTACAGGACACAACCACTCACGCTGCCATCTTTGTTTCTATTTGGACACTTTACAGGATCCAATGAGTTGCCCTAGTTGTTCTTGAGATCGCTCTGCAGCCTCCATATGTGCATGTCAAGATAGGACAAAGACGCCATCACTTCTGCTGTATAGTAGGTCATGAAGCTCAGCGTTCCCACATCAAACCTAGGCTCATACATTTACTAGTTGAGTGGTTTTACTAAAATTATTGTACATGTCCACAACTCTGAAAGTAGGGAAGTCACTCTAATAAATATATGAAAGAGATGAGTCCAACTCTTAATAGTCCAGTAATAAAGTAATAATATCTCAATAAATATTGATGATCCTTAACAACAGCAACAAATAATATTCCTTAGTTTATGTATTTATTTATACAACACATACACCCACCCCACCTACAAATGTAGTTTCCTCTAGATCTGAGGTTGAAGAGCATTTAAGCATAGTCTTCACAGAATTTACATTTTATCAAGCAAGAGAAATAACCAACCACCACACAAATAAATACTACGTCAACTACTGACATGAATAATAATGTTAAAACTGACAAAAGAAGTGACTGTGTGAGATGGAGGTTATTAGATATGATGGTTAAGAAATCCTCTATGAGAAAAACAATCGAGGGGAGACCTGTGCAAGCTGAAAGGTCCAATGTCAATAGCTACGGAGTAGAGTTATAAGATGAGGGAGCAGTGAAGTCAATAAGCCTGTGCACAAGTAGACTGGCAGCAGTATAAAAACAGGAAGAATCAGAGCTCAAGTCTCTAATGTTTGGGAGTCTATAGAGCCCCACTTACCAACAACTTGAACAGAGGTAACTATACTTGGCTTTGTCCTTTTTTTTTTACTTGATAGCCTGTGGTGTCAGGGAGAGGCATTTTGCTCCCATTATAGGGTAACTGCACTGAAGCTCCTTTTCTATGCCATGGGAGAGGGTTGAAGGGGAGGGGAGAGGAAGGGAGGGGAGCAGAGAAAAATGTAGAGCTCAATAAAAATATTAAAAAAAACTCCTTTTCTATATGCAAATGTACATGTACATATTTTTAGAAAGCTTCTACAGTGCTTGGTTTCCATAAGGCATATTCAAATGCTGTTAAAGATCCCTCCCAATACTTCTTCTTCCACCCTGACCTTTCATTCCCTGCCCCGTCTAACACTTCTTGTTCCATTATTCCCTTTTCCCTTTGTACACCTTCCGTGCCCATTCCTTTTCCCTTAAAATTCCCTCATGGACCTTTATGAATTTCCTGACTTCAGTGGGTGCTCTGATTTTTAAACACGCAGATCTAAAGATTCAGAACTAACACCCACTTATAAAGGAGACTATTTGCTTTTGTCTTCCTGGGCCTGGGTCACCTCACTCAGCATAATTATTTCCAACCGCACAAGTTACTTGTAAATTTCAGAACTCTATTTATCTTTACAGCTGGATAAAAGTTCTTTATATAAATGCTCTACATTTTCATTATCCATTCATAAATTGATGGACATTTAGGCTACTTCCATTTTTTTGGCTATGATGAACAGAGAAACAATGAACATGAATGAGTAAACATTTCTGTAGTGTGATATAGAGTCCTCTGGGTATATGGCCAAGTGGTTTAGCTAGTTTATATAGGAGATCTGTTTCTGAATACCTTAGGTGTTTCACACTGGTTTCAATAATGGCAACTCCCAATGAATAACTTTGCCCCTTTCTGTACATCCATGGCTGCATTTGCTGTCATTTAAAAAAAAATCTTAGCCATTCTGACTGAGGTGAGATGAAAATCCAAAGTAGATTTAATTTGAATTTCCTGTTGTTGAATGTACCACATAGGGCTTGGGAACATGGGAAATCAGCCTGGTACCCTGCTAAAACCTGCAAGCGTCATTCCTGTCGGATGCTTTCATAGTCGTACGCGGTCATGTGCATTACTGGGGGAAGGAGGAAATAATCAATGGTCTTATCCAGCTAAAATCCTACGTGCTATAATCATGACTGCCCTGATGAGACATATTTGCTTGTGCAGTAGTGGTGTATTATGTTATGGAAGTAACCAACTACTTCTGATTCCACTCTAAAAAAATGGAAATTATACCTAGTACCCCTAAATAGACTCAAAACCCATGGGTGGCTATATCATAGGCTTAAGGGAGACCATACTAATATTGTTCTGCTAAATGGACATTAACCTTTGTCCTAATGACTTATCTATATATCTATAGATGAGCTTTCAACCATCATGAAAGAATATTCTTTTTACAGCTTTTAGCAATTAATTCAGAGACCTACAACTGGTCAACACGCACTTGCTCAGCCCTAAATGGGATATATATATATATATATATATATATATATCCATATATCATACTCCTTGTCCCCCAGAGCACAGGGATCATTATGGAAGAGGGTCATGGAAAGATTATAAGAGCCAGTTGTACCGTTGTTTATTTCTGTGACTAGTCTATATGCAATGGTTCTTTCCAACCACTATTAGATCTCATCAGTGTTATATTTAGAACCACTCAAGCCCCACTGGCGACTGCTCTGAGTCATTGCTTCTGTCGTCACACTTAGCACACCATCCCTATGATCATGACTGGTCTTCTAAAGATCATGTCTTCATGAGAATCTTCAGAGTTCTCGGCTAGTGATCCCGTCTTTGTGGTCTAGGAACTTGGCACACAACCCTCGACTTTACAATAGGTAATTCAGACCCATCATTGTTCGTTCATGCTGTATTCACACCCCCTCCACCCCTGGCAGCCCTTCCCATTGTAGCATACATGAGCCTCCATCTATGCATTTGAATGTGCAAGAAATTTAACTTTATTTTTATTGAATTCTGTATTTATTTTCACTTTAAACTCTCTACCTGGGCTTTATGCTTCCTCTATGTGGTCGTGTAAGTTCTGCTTGGGCCTCAAGTCCATCCATTCTATACAATTCCAGTACACACTGAGGATGCTACAGTCACATCTGATTCTCAGTCATCAGTCCATGATCCTTGTTTTTCAGAAACTTTGTTTCACCCACGTCCATGAGTGATACCAGTCCTGCAGCATTCTCTGCATGGGCTTAGAAACATGATCATCTCACTGATGCTGTCTAGGTTCTGTCTGCCAGCACTCATGTTTAGTATGTGCATATAAGGTCTTAGTGTGTTCCATGGTGTTGGAGCATGACTCTTCTTGCTAGTACCCATATATGTATATTCTCCTCTCCTTTTAATTATGACTCCTTCTCGGTGTGTATGTGTTGGCTACTTTTTTATTTTTGTTCTTGTTTTTGTGAACTTAACACAAGCTAGAGTCATTTGGAAAAAGAGAACCCCAATTCAGAAAATGCTTCCATCAGATTTGCCTGTAGGCAAGTCTGTCTGAAATTTTCTTGAATGATCACTGTGAGAAGACTCAGTTTTTCATGGGCAGTGTCACCTCTTGGCAGGTAGTCCTAGGTTATATAAGAAAACAGGCTGAGAAAGTCATGGGGAACAATTAATTTGTACCTCTTATGTTTCTGCCCTGAGCTCCTGACTCAGCTTCCCTCAATGCACTATGACCCAGAATAAGACAAATAAAGCCTTTCCTCCTCTTCTTCCTCCTCCTTCTCCTCCTCCCCTCCTCTCTCTGGAGAAAGTCACCTGTCACCATCACCATCTTTCAATTTTTCCTTTACACCAATTCTATAAGAAACAGAGTTATATTCAAATTTACAGAACACATTATAAAAAATTATTTTCCAGTTCTAGCTTGAAACGTCTCTTTACAAGCCAACAGTTCCTGAACAACCCTGGTTTTGATGAAGATGCATGTATATTTCTAGGGAGAAATAGTAATTCTTCTCTATCACACATTTTAATAAGCATAATACATTTATTCTCCTGTACACAATCCATAAACTTATGGTTTATCTTGTTGCAGTTCTTAACCTAAATTAGGCCTGACTGTAACTGTTGTACCTAGAAGATCTCCTTATGGAATGAATAAATGAACTACTCCAAGAATGAAAGGAGTCAGGGACAAAACATAGATGAAAAGAAATAATACACACTAGAAATTCAGATGAAAAAGAAAACATCTTCTTTTTATTTTTCCTAGAGGTACACTTGCTCCAGGCATTCAGTGGACAATGTTTAGTTAAGAATGATAGTACTAACAGTGTTCATTGATAAACCAATTATATATTTATTTTTCTTCTTGATGGAAAAATCTGGTATTCTTCATAATGGAGAGAATAATATTATTCTAAAGAATATACAGTGCACAGGTACTCAAAGCAGGAGCTAAAACAGAGACCATGGAGGCATATTGCTCACTGGCTTGCTCCCCATAACTTGAAATGCCTACTTTCCTCTACAATTCGGTACCACCTGCCCACAATGGTGGGTGTCCTCCTACATCAATCATTAATCTGGAAAATGCCTGACAGACTTGCCTACGGCCCAGTTTTACAGAAACACTTTCCCAATTGAGAATTCTTCTTCTCCAGTGACGGTAGCTCATTCCCAGTTGACAAAAGATCCAACCAGGACAGTTGAGAATTAAAGAGAGGTAATATGGAGGACCCACTGGACTTTTCTCTGCTCCACAATCATATGGTAATTCATGAAAAACATCGCTTTAGGTTCCTTCCCAGGAGAAGCAGAAATAAAATTATAGGAAAAGACAAAGACCAGTCTTCACTCTCAAAAATTTTGCAAACTGGCTTTGTAAATTGAAAAAAAATATGATCAAAATATAAAATATGAGAGCTAAGGTTTTTGCATAGCTAAGACGTTAAGGATATACCAAGAAAGAACTGACTCTAGCAAACGGGATAGGAGAGAGGTTCAGTAAGGGAGCTATATTTGACCTGGAGATTTTGATGTTCCAGGCCTGAAGAGTCCAGGAATGCTTCCCAGAAAATAAATTAATTAATTAATTTAATTAAATATGCCTACCTCTTTCAGGAGAGTGAATCATTTTGCCACAACATTTTAACTGGGGTTCTCAATTCGGGTGCACGGGGTGTGGAGAAGTGTGATGAAAGACGAATCTGGTAAGGCTGGTTGCAGTCTGGCAAGGTCACGCTGTGCCAGGCTTACCAGAATTCTGAACTTGATTCCCATAAATGTGGAGCGCAACAATACAACCACGTGAGAGAGAAACCTGGGGAGGCCTTGGACGGGGGTGCGGCATACTAGAAATGTCACTCTGGAAACTCCGTGGCAATGGGTTGGAGGAAAGCGAAGGCCTAGTGAAAGCTCTGGGTCAGGTGCTATGCTATAACTCCGGGAGGCACTCTGGAAAGCAGCCTTGGGGACTATTATGGGCTAGCTCAAGCTGTCCAGAGAACGCTAATCTAAATCAATGACTCCTCCTCCAGCCAGAGCGCCAGGCGCTCACAGTCCCAACTCCTGTGCTGCTCATTTCTAAGATCAAAAGACGAACTGGTGTGTTTCTTTTCACAGTCCCTTTATCGGGCAGGGGCTTCTTTTCTAGGGCATTGTCCTCAGTTTGGAAATACTCGTTCATAGGTGAATTGCTGACAAACATCTGAGGATCTTTACCAGTCTGACCCGAACCTCTGAGAAATGTATCTGGTTATCTCTTTGCAGTCACTAACACTAATAAAGGACACGCCATATAATGTGATACCAGTAGTTGTTGCCTATCGAAGACGAAATGAAGTCAGGAGAAAGCTGAAATGAGGCACGATGTTTGGAAACAATTCTTACTCATTTTGTAAAATTATAAATTTAAAAAAGTGGACGATTTAATTGGTGCTTCAAGCATTATTTTTCCTGCTCTTTATATTTGCATTTTCTCTCGAATGTTGCAGTTAATTAAAATACACTTCAAAACTATTTTATTCTCTAGATGCAAAATCCCCAAAATAAAATGCTGTCAGCCGCAAAGCTCTGACTTTGTGATTAGCGTTTCCTTTTCTCCCTCTGTCTGGAGCTAAACAGGACTTTTTTAACCTAGGGCAAACAATTTTTCAATCATGACTTTAAATTTGATGAGGTTCCATTAAGAAACCCCATGGGATGTCCTACTTCTAACAGGCGAGCACATAACGAGACCGTCAATGCACTTCATTAAAGGCAAGAAGATAAAGGCAGCTGATTACACAAGCAGCCACCCACACTGGTGTTGCAAGGCCAACAGTCAGTCTGAATCACCACCCTAAAGCAGCCTGTACGCCTTCCAACTCGCGGCTTCAGCTTACCGTTCAAGATGCAAGAAAGTAAAATGTCAGTATTGGTGACCAAGAAGGCAGGTGTGTTTCTTTTTCCTTAGTTACTCTTAGCCCTCGGGCAACAATTGTTTCTTGTTTTCTACTTAGTAAATAAATCTCTTGGGTGGTAATTAGAGAACTTATACAAGTCTTGAGATCACAAAGAATAATATTTGGTCTTGTTTCTAGCAGCAGAGATGCTGGTTTATTATTTCAGAAACCAGCTTTTAAATAAGCTTTCTCCACCCATAGCCGTGGACCACATCATTCGCCCCTTCCTTCCCGAGATTCGTCTCTGAACTCTTATTTTTCTCTTCCTTTATCTATCTTTATGTTGTCCCAATCTGCAATAATAGCTCTGTACTGCAATTCCATTGATTCCTTGAATGTGCATTCAATCAATTACTGTTTCTCTGATCTGTCTCATTATTGTTAGCTATCTGAAATTTTTATGCCTTCTCTTAACCCAGAATTTGTGCACCTTTTACACCATTTTTCTCTTTTCAAATTTAATTAAAATATCATTAGATTATTTTGTCCCCTTGTTCCCTTGCTTTTGGAATGCTAATCTCTGTTAAATCAAGACATAAAGAATACATCCACATAGGTATACTTGGAACTGAATTCGGTGTGCCAGGTAATAGAAGCAGTAATAATAAGTGATGAGCAAATTATTATTGAAAACTAATTTAAGAATCTTCACAATAATAAATATAAATACAACAGAGCAATAAGATTGCAAGTAGAATAAATAATTGTTGTGCGAACAAAGCAAGATCAATGTGGTTGTTGTACTTGGCTACTGAATTTCACGTTAAACTGCCAGGCAAACAAGGAGAGAAGAGAAGAAAGAAAACCAGTGGATTAACTAACACTCATGAGTTAGTTAGAGACAAGAGAAAACTAGAAATGTGTTCCATTGGAGTTTGAAAATTATCTTAAAATTGCCATAACATGCTATAGTATTGACTTGATCTACTAATAATATGGCCATTTCAGGAAATTAAAATTATTTCCAAAATAATCAAGATGGGAGGGGTAGATATTAAAAATTTTTGTGTACCATTCCAAGCCCACAAATCAGAAGCACTTGCTTTTCAAGAGTACTACAAGATAACCTGGAGATGAGAAAATCTCCCTAGAAACAGCCTAGTGTGGGCAAGCAATTACAGAACAAATAAAAACAGCCTAATAACTAGTCAAGAGAGCCCCTGTTCCTTAGTAAAGATGCATACAAAAACACACCCACCCTTGGGAAATTGTTTAATCAAACTAAGCTAGGGACTGGGAGAATGGCTTTGTTGATAAAGTGCTTGCTTTGCAAACATGAAGATGAGTTGGATTCCCTGAGTTCATGCTTAAAAACAAAACAAAACAAAACCTGGATGCAGTGGTAGGTACCCAGCACTGGGGGATTGAGACAGGTAGACCTCTGAGGCTTGTTGGTCAGCCAGTGTAGCCTTCTTGGAGTGTCTAAAGAAGGCTGTCTGGTCCACAAGTGTACACACACACACACACACACACACACACACACAGATGTATGTGCCTATACTCACATATGCATACACATAAACATGCACACACAAACACATCAAAAAGAAAACAAATGAATACATACTGAACACGAATGAATGCTGAAAGGGAAAAGTGGACACAGGTTCCCAACCCTAACCACTAACGTATCTGGAATTGACACCCACTTGTTAATGAAAAACTAATTTTTTTCCAATAGCATCTCGATTGAGTATATCAACCATTCTTAAGGGTAGGACCGATACCCAATAGCAGGTGGCCAACACAAATCTAGCTCAATGGTATTTTTGTGCACATTTTGTCTTATAGGTATATTTCTTTGAACGAAGCAACAAAATGTTTGTAAGGTAGTCTCAACACATGATAACGACGGGAGAAAAAGGGATCATCTTGAGACACTGAAAGTAAAATTCACACTCTAGAACTTTGCAGCAATGAAAAATACCTTACAAAATGGTGGGAAGATTCAGTGGTAGCAGAAAGTCACTGAGAGACTCACTGAAGAGTGCCAGCTGGTTGCAGAAAGTCAGTCCGAAGCAGTGGGCTCTAGACAAAAAAAAACAGAGAAAACTCACCAGACAGGATAAATCAGTAGACAAATAGGAATGGCTTCCGAATGTCCAGAAGAGCAAAGGTGATACAGGGGACTGGTGCGTGTGTGTGTGTGTGTGTGTGTGTGTGTACCTTACAACAACCTGTGTAAGGGCCTGAAAGTGACAAATGGATTTTTCCATAGAGAAGAACAAGACGGTAATTTAAAATAAATGCTAATGTTTTCATAAATCAAGCTGTGACCATCATGGTAAGCCCTGAAAAGAGAAAAACAACTTACATCTAATAAGCTAATTAGTGGAATGGAGATTAATTGAAATGAAGACAAGCAAAAGGAATGAAACAGATGGAGCAGACACAGGAAACAGCAGCAATTGATGGTCATTTATGACCTGGAAGATGTTATACTTCAGAGTGGCAAAAATAAAATTGCCATTTAATTTATGAGCCCTCAACATAATGATGTGGGGAGGTTAAAAATAATAGTGCACAAAAATGAGCAGAAGACATGAAGAACAAAATGGCCATAATTATAAACATCTTCACCTGATACCAACTTCAAGGCAGGAAGAAAACGTGTGACACAAATACACAGTGAGACACTTGGCCCTTTCAGTTGCTGACGGAGCAAACAGTTCAGCTCAGCCTCAATACAGAGTGCTTTAATGTACAATGAACTAACTTGCTCTTCACGGTTCAAAGTATAAAATGACCCAGTATGCTCCCCAGAAAAAGAAATACTGGGCAGTATTTTTAGCAAAGTATTATAAAATGTTTTGTGCATTAACCACTATTTTTCTAAAGTAACCCCAGAAAATTGAGTGTATAATAATATAAATTTTAAAATATTTTGGAGGACATACAAGTCAAACTGTGAGAGAGGAAACTTGGGTATGCAGCTGAAACTGCTTTACAGCTCTGTTCTTGGAAAGGAAAGAAACTGTTTCATGGATGACATTTGCATTTTCATGTTCTAACATCAGGAAACTTATTTCAAATCAAAAAAGCCAAAAAAGCAGCGGAAAACTATAAAAAGGAAGAATTGGTTTCTTCCATAGTTGAATAAATGGATTAGTTGTTTTAGCAAGAATGGCCAAGAAAATAAGTCAGTTTCTGATGTCAGGAAGCAAGACAAAATGCGTGGATGCAGACATTGGGAAAAACAAGCGAATGTGACAACCACACATTTATCAACCAGTTTGTAAGTGAAGTCAAATGAAACACACACGCCAACTGTGAAACAGGCCTTCCTAAAACAGACACAAGGAAGGTGAATAGGCAGAAAGTGGAAAGTTAAGGCAGACTTGATCATTTGGAAGGAATATTGCAAACACTATGGAAAATGGTCCTTTTGATCAGTGTTATAGGATAAATCTAGTGATATTATTAATTAATCAAGACATCTGAAAAAAAGATGCAAAGACATTTTTAAGGACCTTAGAGGCTAGAAAGATGGCTTAGCAGTTAAAGGTATAAACTATTCTTGCAAAGAACCCCAGGTTGTTCCCGGAACTCACATCAGATGACTCGCTTCAGCCCCAGAAAATTCTCTTTAGGCTTCCACTGGCACTAGCACACACACACACACACACACACACTGACATGTGAATATATGAACACATGGATACATGGACATGTGCACACGACATATGCAGGGGGATGTAAAACACATATATACTTTAAAACAATAAAATGCCAGTTGGGCGGTGGTGGCGCATGCCTTTAATCCCAGCACTTGGGAGACAGAGGCAGGCGGATCTCTGTAAGTTCGAGACCATCCTGGTCTACAAGAGCTAGTTCCGGGACAGGCTCCAAAGCCACAGAGAAACCATGTCTCAAAAAACAAAAACAAACAAATAATAAAAATCTGTAAATATAAAACTTTAGTGGAGGAAAAGATCTACTGTATTAATCCTGATTTTTATTTTTTTTAAAGAAGCTAGCATGGATGTTTCAATCTCTCTCCTTGGTTTTTCAAGACAGGGTTGTAGGGTTTTCCTGGAACTAGCTCTTGTAGATCAAGCTGGCCTCAAACTCACTGAAATCTGCCTGTCTCTGCCTCCCAAGTTCCCAAGTGCTGGGATTAAAGGCGTGCCCATCCGCCATCAATGCCCGGCTTTCAATCTCATTCTTAACAGACTTGAGAATGAAGTCCACCTAACGGGCTAATGAAGAATAAGAGCGGTTGATGAAGTGGTTGACTCATAGAAGAGGTAACAATGTTTAGTGTGTGTGCACCTCAGAACACAGCTTCCAAATATGTAAGTAGAGACCAATAAAACTGAAGCAAACAATAAAATCTAGATAAACCCACTAGGATATCTGGCAAGATTTCAACATTACTGCTTTGGCAACTGACAAAACCACCAGGCAAATATTCCATAAGGATAGGAAACTCCTGAACAATATTCTCAATCCACGTGTTCTAGGTACTTTTGAAGACTATGCTATCTAGTATACTTTGTACCATTTTATTGAATATCCACCAGGAAATATCAACGCTGGGCCATAAAAGGAACTTTCACAAATTTATATGAAAAAAGTTATGTAAGTTATGCTTTTAAAAGCAAAACAGAATTAAATTAAAATTTTTTTAAATGTTAAATGGCATTGGATATGGTGGCTCAGGCCTGTAAGCAGCACGTGGGATGCCGAGGTAAGAGGGTCATGACTTCAAGGTCCATCAGGAGGACTCCATAATAAGTTCCAGGCCAGCCTGCTTTACTAAACAGCAAAAGCCTCCTTCAGAAAACAATCAAACAAACAAACAAAATCTCCGAACATTTGGAGCTTAAGCAGCCCACTTCTAAGAAAGAACCATCATGGGAGAAACTTAAAAATATTTGAAGTGAAAATAAAATTGTAACTAGCAAGGTGGGAGTTAGCATGATGCATACTTTTTTGATTTTTTTAAAAGAAAACAAACTATCTGTTTTTCATTTTACATACCAATCCCAGTTCCCACTCCCTCCCCTCCTCCCATCCTCTCCACCTTCTCCCCCACCCTACCCCCTCCACTCCTCAGAGAGGGTAAGGTACATTGCTTTGGGGACGATCCAAAGGCCCTCCCTACTATATCTAGGCTGAGCAAGGTATCATCCAAAGAGAATGTGTTCCAAAAAAGCCAGTACAAGCGGTAGGGATAAAACCTGGTGTCACTGCCAGTGGCCCCACAGTCTTCCCCAGCCATGCAACTGTCACCCACATTCAGAGGGTCCAGTTAGTTCCTATGCTGGTTCCTTCCCTGTCCAACTGGAGTTGATGAGCTCCCATTAGTTTAGATAAACTATTTCCCCATCATGGTCTTGACCTCTTTGCTCATAATCTCACTCCTCCCACTCCCGCTGCAGGTCTCTGTCTTTGCTTCCATCAGTTGGTGGCTGAAGGTTCTATGGTGACATTTAAGATATTCATCAATCTGACTACAGGACAAGGTCAGTTTGGGTGCCCTCTCCACTATTGCTCAGGGTCTTAGCTGAGGTCATCCTTGTGGATTCCTGGGAATTTCTCTAGTGTTGGGTTTCTTGCCAGCCCCACAATGACTCCCTCAATCAAAATATCTCTGTCTTTTTTCTCCATCTCTGTCCCTCCTCCATCTCTACTATCCCATTCCCTTAAGTTCTCCTCCCCTTCCCCTTCTCTCCTCTTCTTCTCCTTCCACCCTTCCTTCTTCCTCCATCCCCATGCCTCCAATTATGTCAGGAGATCTTGTCTATTTCCCCTTCCCAGGTGAATCTAGAAGCTAAAATTACACAATGGAAGAAAGAAAGCATCTTCAACAAATGATGCTGGCAAAACTGGATGTCAACATGAAGAAGAATGAAAATAGATCCATATCTAACCACATGCAAAAAACTCAAGTCCAAATAGATTAAAGACCTCAATATAAATCCAACCACACTGAACCTAAAAGAAGAGAAAGTGGAAGGTAGCCTTAAATGCATAGGCACAGAAGTCCAACCACTTCCTAAATATAACACCAGTAGCACAGACACTGAGACCAACAATAAATAAATGGGACCTCCTGAAACTGAG
>LOJH01005422.1:11190-40031 GCA_001685095.1 Ellobius talpinus | reverse complement strand
AGAGAGAGAGAGAGAGAGAGAGAGAGAGGGAGGGAGGGAGGGAGGGAGAGAGGGAGGGAGGAAGGAAGAAAAAAAGAAAGGAAAGAAGTCCTTCTTAGATATTTATCTGAGGGACAAGAACATACAGACTCTGTCCAAAATTTGTCAGTGCAGAAAATAAATCTTGGCAGATTTTAAAGTCAAAGCATGCGTGCGTGCACGTGACCTGTTTATACATTTCTAAGATAGAGTCTCACCATGTAGACTAGGATAGCTTCTAGCTTATGATCCTCCTGCCTCCACTTCCTCAGTGCTGTTGGGGGCTTGTGCTACCATGGCTAACCCTAAGGTCTTCAAAGTATCTCTGCAAGGAGACTTGTTCTTTCATCAGCTCCAGATAGGCCTCAGCCCAACTTGAAAGCCTCTTTACTGTCATGGCTGAATACTTCCGTGACAGACCCTCATTACAATGATCTGGGCAGACGAGCCCTCCCCGCTGTCTCACCTGCATGATGTCGATGGCCATCGCCTGCGTCTGGACCCCCTCCACATTGTTCATCAGCCAGTGCACCACCTCAGCACTGACGAAGCAGCATGGTGCAAGGCCTTTCTGCTCAGAGAGCAGCTGGACTCCTGTCCTGAATTCCAGGAGTGAGCAGGGAATATGTGCCCAGCGGCAATAAGGAAAAAGAAAAGATGAGAGAGGAGTAAGGGCTCTCCACAAGAGCAAGTACTGCCTGAAGGGAGGATTCTCCATAGAACTCCTAGGCTGAGGGGAATCTCCATGACAGGATAAAAGAGCTTTATCTGTCAGGCATTATACTAGTTGCTTCATGTAAGAATTTAATCACTTCATTAATCATGTGTGTAAAAACTCATGGTAAGGACTGGCAAAATGCTCAGTACATAAAGGTGCCTGCCACCAAACCTGACAACTTAAGTTCAATTTCTGGTAGCCACACCTGGAAGAAGAGGATCAACTCCTGAAAGTTGTTCTCTGACTTCCATATATACTGTGGCATACAGGTCTATCAGCTCCTCACAAATCAGTACATAACATGTAACTTTAAAAAAAAAGCAACTCATTTTACACCTTTAATCCCAGCACCGGGGAGGCAGACACAGGCAGATCTCTGTGAGTTCGAGGACAGTCTGGTCTACAGAGCGATTTCCAGGACAGCCAGGGCTGTTTCACAGAGTAAACTCTGTCTTGAAAAAAAAAAAAACAAACAAACAAACAAAATCTCATTGTATAACCAAGGTAGCAGAGGCTCAGGGAGGTCAGGTGACTTGTCCAAATCTCACAGATGGTAAGTGGCAGAGTAAGGTGTAAATCTACCCACCCACACCATCATGGCAACCCTTCCCTCAGGTACCTTCTGCTCTTGCTTCTTAAATGTGCCTAGTCACTTACGAGGGATGCTTCATGGCTTCCAGAATCTCCACCAGGGTAGAGGATGATGTCAGAGAGCTTGCTACATGCTGCTGAGAGCTGTAACACAGAATATAACAAAGCAACAAGAGTGGGTTTTGGTTTCAGTGCTATGGGCTGAACCTAAGACCTCACATGGTGAACAAGTATTCTTCCTCTAAGCGAAACTAGCCCACATTACCTCTGCTTCTTCTGGAGTCAGATATCAGGATAGTACTGAAACTGAAGACAGTCAGGGAAAATTCTGGATTGTTATATCCAAAGGCTAGTTCACAATGCATTCTTATTTCCAAAGTATGTATACACATTTTAAAAAGGCAAAAGTAATTTTGTATCTAAACACAGCACCCTTTTAAAAAAAGCATCTCCCTCTCAATCACATTTCTCTTTCATTTTTATTCTTTTATTTATATTCTTGCCTGTGGAAGTCAGAGGAAGGCTCTGGACCCCCTGAAACTGAATTACAGGCAGCCCTGGGCCACCTAATGTGGGTGCTGGGACTCAGCTCATGTCCTCTGAAGAGCATGGCAGCTCCTAAGCAGAGACACATCTTTACCTCCATTAATATTGCTTCCTAGAAGACTTAGGCTGCTCTGATTTTGCCTGCAGCCTCTCACATGTTACTTAGCCTTACCCAATCAAAGAATTGCTGCATAATTTAGGTGAGAACTTATAGGAAAGAACCTAAGAATTATCACTAATCAGCTGTAGGACCCCTGGATTTTCTTGATTTTTATTTCTTTACCTGAAAACAGGGACAGTGCTGTTCATGTCTTTCAGGATAGTGTGGGGTTATCATATGTAAAACAAGGCACAAGACTGATATATGTGGTGCCTAAAATGTAGTCAACACTGAAGCAAGTCAGATTAGCTAAATGAACTAGTGAAGGTTCAAGAGTTGGGAAGCATCGGAATCCAGATTTCATTCAAGCGAGTCACATTCCCAAGTCCTGCTCTTTGCACCATCTGCTGCCCAAGTTCTGCCTTGAAGGGGTGACAGTGCTTAAAACATGCTTATGCCAGCTGTGGTGGTGCCTGCCTATAATCCCAGCACTCCAGAGGTTGGGTTGGGAGAATCATGAGTTTGAGATCAACTTAGGTAGGCTACATGAGAAGATCTATTATATCAATGGGGGTGGGGAGGTAAGAGGTTAATATTCAGCAGCTGAGTGGCCCCACCAACCTAACTAGTTAGTTCTGGGTCTCAATCAGGAACTCCTCAAACTTTTCCCTTTCTTCTCTTCCTCAGTCTTCTAGATGCTTATTTTGGGAGGCAGGGGGTTCAGGACTCAAGGCAGCATTTCAGATTCTCAGGCCCTGTGTTAATCCCCACATGACAATAAAAACCTAAAACCAAAATCTCAGGGTTAGAAAAAGCCTTCAAAGGCCTATGAAGAGAATTTCCTTCAAATCCTGAATCTGAGTTCAGTCAAGAGAAGACCTTCCATTTATGAACACCTTCAAAGGCAGGGAAGTCAGCTTCTCCCAATGCAGCTGAATCCACGGCTACTAAGTTCCTATCATGACAAGGAGTGTACACAGTGTCACTTTCAGTCGGGGTCCTGCTTTTGCAGGTCTTCTCACCTCTAGCCTATACTCCAGTCCCTCTTTCTTCCAAAAGCAGACAAAAGCCTCCCTCTCTACCCTCCTGAGCAGTGAGGAAGCACATGGCTATACTCTCCTCTCCAATCTCCTGCATGGCCAGGACCAAAGGCAGCCCGGTGAGAGGCAGAGCAGGAAAGTCAGAACTGAGCAAGCATCACCTCTCCTAGCCAGAATGAACACTCAGTGGTGGATGCAGTGGAGGCAGAATCAGTCCAGAGCTTACGGCATAAGGAAAATCAGAGATTGCTGACAGGGACCAACTCGTGGGTATCCAAGAGCACTGGCTGCTCTCAGGGAAAGCGGTGTAAAAGTCAAGTTTCTCAGATCATATAGCTAAGTCTGCTCAGTCAGTTCAGTGAGGCACGAAGAACAAAGTAGACCTGCCACCCATAGCCAAGAAAGAACATTTCTCAAAACTGACAATGGCATCAAAACCTAGGACCCATAAACATGTACAATTACCCTGTGGGTGAGTGTCTTTTTTGTTGTTGTTTTTTTTTCATTTTTTTCCCTTGAGACAAGTCTCATACACCCCATGTTGACCTCAAACGCACTATGTAGCCAAGAATGATCTTGAACTGCCCCTCCTGCTTTTGTTTGACAAGTGCAGGAATTATAGCTATGTGACACCATGCCTAGTTTAAGAAAACATAGGGGCTAGAACTCAGAGCTTCATGTGTGCTAGGAAAGCACTCTACCAAATGAGGTGTATCCCCAAGACCCTGACTGAAAAAAAAAAGTGAGGGGTGGAGGAGGAGCTCAAGACAGAATTTCTCTATATAGCCTGAAACTCACTCTGTAGACTAGGCTGGCCTTTGAACTCAGAGATCCACAAACCTCTGCCTTCTAAGTCCTGAAACTAAAGGTGTGTACTACATGCCTGGATCCTGATTAAAAATTTAAAAAATACTTTTACCTTTAAAAAAAAATCACTCTGTGTGTGTGTGTGTGTGTGTGTGTATGTGTGTGTGTGTGTGTAGAGTTTGAGGTCAGCCTGGTCTATGTAGTGAGTTCTAGGATAGCCAGAGCTATATAATAAAGAAACCCTGACTAAAAAAAAAAAAAAGCCAGGACATTTACTAAGCAAATGAGGAACAGGCAGTACTCTTGTCCTATGGATTCTTAGGACCAGGAAAAGAAAGGCCTCGTTTACCCACAGTGTGTGACTCATCTAGGGTTAGTGCATTTCCTTGCTGATTGTGTGCCATCTTGTGCAAAGCGTCATGCTTTGGGTTCCATCATGACTAGGACTGACATCATGTCTGATACTTTCTACATCGCTGAGAGAACACAGATCTCCCGCCTTGCCACCTGGCTGTGAAGACTGACTCCTTCAGGTCCCACATATTATCTGTGGCAGCTAGAATGTGACCCGTAGCTCTGGACTCGCAACTACTATGCTCTTGGTTAAACTTTCCCCAACCAACAGCACCATCAGTTTGTCGTTCTGAAGCTCACCTGCAGTCAGAGTTTGCAGAGGGAAAGGCCTGTTCTCCTATGTTCTGGGAGTTCCCAAGGGTCTGACTGCTACCTCTATCCACAGACTGGCATGTGCTGACCCCCAAACTGGCACTGTCTGATACCGGAGCAGCTGTTTGGTCCACAGATGCCTGCAAAAGGGTAATAGCAGATAGATCTAAAATTAATCAAAGGAAACAGTAAATAAACTATCCTGGTTTATTAAGTCAACAGACATTATATAGATATTCATTCACATATATTAAAGCTATTTACACATATGGTTTGTTCCACTCCTCCCATTCTCAGTCCCCATTGGTCCCTGTTGGAAGAGTCAAAGGAGTCTAGGGACCAAACCCAGTTCTGGTGCATTGCCTTGTCAGAGGAATTAAGGATTTACACCCTCTAAACCAAGACAGAGGCCAGGCAATCACAGTAATCCTAAAATCAAAGCAACCACTTCAGTACCAGATTCAAACCAAAAAACTGACAGACACCAAAGGAAATTCCCCATAAAAAGAACACAGAAGGCTAAGCAAAGCAGTGCACCCCTTTAATCCCAGCATTTGTTGGCAGGCGGATCTCTGAGTTTGAGGCCAGCCTGATCTACACAGAGTTCTAGGTCAGCCAGAGCTACACAATGAGACCCTGTCTCAAAACAAAGAAAAGTCAAACCACAGAAGTCAAAATCACCCCCAAGAAGACTGAGAGGAGGAAAAAAGAAATTTGGGAAAGGCAAATGGGTTGGCATCCTAGGAGGGACCGTCCATCTACGATGACTCAGCCTTCCCACCCTTTTCCTGTATCTGTTAGTGGTGCATTCAGCTTTCTAACAGCCCAGGTTCAAACCTCAGAGGCATCTGTAAGTTCTCTCCTCTAGCTTCATCCTGAGAGAGGCCTAGTCCTCTGTCCTCCCCTTGGGAAATTCCCATGCAGTAGGCCAGGTTCCCCCTCCATCTGAGAAGGCTGGACAGAATCCTAACTGGCACTACAAAAGCAGCCCTCTTCCTGAAAACCATCTATGAGCCACTTCCTAAAAAACAGTTCCAACCTTGCTACCCTGCTACTCTGAAATCTTGAACATCTCTGCACTACACGCTGTGAACTCTACAGAACATATAGCTGACTTGTGATCTCAACACAACACCAACTGTTCACCAAGTCTACCCTTCCAATCAATCAAATAACCTTATCTGTATAGCACCGTGAGTTCTGTTGTCCTGTGGCTCCTTATCTCACTGGCTAAAACCCCATCTCAGTGGGTGTTCCACCTTAAAATGCTGATCCCTCACAGTTTCCTGATTAGTCCCACCCCAGCCCCCAAGTGGCATATTTCATTGAGCCTGCTGAGGAAGCTGCTCAGGAAAGTAGTCTACCCGCCTCATATCCTCTAAGGGTCCTAATGTGCAGGCCCCACTCACCTAAAATCCCTGCTGCAGACAAAGACAAATGTTTACAAAGAATGGCTACGCCTTTCAGAGCACTTCTAAAATAAATAAATAAATAAATAAATAAATAAATAAATAAAAGCCTTAACTGACAGTTCTTGAATACATCCTTCAGACAGCCTTATATTATCAGATATCTTGTTAGATGATGTAAATATTGCTGTTTCTAAAACAGAGCTTGTCAAATTTCAGTACTATTGTCACTTGGGATCAAACGAGTCTTTGTCATAGGGTGGCCTGTGCACTGGAGGATGCTGAGCAGCAGCCCCACTCCCACGTTAGATGCCAGTAATACTAGCCATAGGTGTGTCAAAAATACTTCTAGATATTATCAGCTGTCCCAGGAGATTAAAAAAAATGCTCTGGCTCTAAAACAACCACTGTACTTTCTTGCAGCAAGGCTCAATGATTTAAAAAGCAAAGCAAAACAAAACAACACAAGAAAAAGTCAACTATGTAGGCTTCCATGGGCGCCATAAACGCCCAGGAGAAGTACTGCAGGAGGCAGCCTGCAATAACCACTCACCACCTGTGCACAACCACGAAGGCTTAGGACAGGTACCACGCTCTAACACTAAATCAGAACAAGCTAAGTAAGGGAGACTGGGCCCAGCACTGAACATCCAAGAGTAGCTCACAGGGCCTGCTTTCTAGGTCCCTTTCATGGGGTTGATTGGGGAGCAGAGGTGTGGCTAAGGGGTCACCACTAAATCAGGAGTTGGCAAACATCTTCCAGGTAATAAACACATAGGGTTTTGTGAGCGACGTCTCTGTTATCACTACTCAGCCCTTCACAAGAACACTGAAGCAGCTAGCCATATGTGAACGAAAAACCTTAGAAAATAAAACAAAACACTAAAAAGTGCTGGGCATGGTGATGAACACATGTAATTCCATCACTCAGGAAGCAGAGACGGGAGATCAATCAATCAGTACCATCCTCTGCTACATGGTAAGCAAGCTCTAGGCCAGACTGGGTGTGCTATGTCAGACCAAGTCTTAAAAAGAAAAGAAAAAAAAAATGAAGAGGGCAGGGAGGAGGCCTGGCTCTTTCCCAACAAAACTTTACTTACAAAAGCAAATGGTAGGCCAGGTTTGGCCCATGGTTGCCTGACTCCTGCTCTGTATTACACACAGTCTGTCTTTCATGAATGCACATTTTGCTCAGAGTGTAATACCAGAAAAAGTTGTTTTCCTGAAAACTTTGACATTTTTGTCTGACCACTCTGAATCTTAGAAAGATGGTTCCCATACATCTTTGGCCACTGAAAGATTAGAGTTGAATTTAGTACAACGTTCTAGCTGCTTTACAAGGTCTTACCCTATAATGCTTTTTCTTTTCTTGAATTTCCCTCATATAGGCACATTTTTATGTAGGGAGGGAGGAAGCACTAATTGGATTTGATAGGTTATTTAAAAAAAAGGACTTTGACATGAAGTTATAAGGGGGATGAAGGGGGAAGGGGAGGATGAATGGCTATGATCTAAATATACTATATTCATATATGAAATTACCAAAGAGCAATAAACAAATATGCATTAAATTGCTATAATTCAGCTTTAATACTAATAGTCACCCTTTGGTGCCAAGACACCATTACCCCCGGAAATAAAATCCCATGGATGGCCAGGAGATGGTGGCACACACCTTTAATTCCAGCACTTGAGAGACAGAAGCAGGTGGATCTCTGAGTTTGAAGCCAGTCTGGTCTACAGAGTGAGTTTCAGGCCAGCCTGGACTACAAAGAGAAACCATGTCTTGAAAAACCAAAACCAAAACCAAACTAACAAATCCCGTGGATGATCAAGTCTTTTTAAAGGCCTAGTATTTGCATACAACCTTTGCAAATCATCCTGCATGGATCACATGTCAAAATTCTGATATTTCAATATAGCACTGTTGTCCTCAAAGCCACACTCTAGACTCACAGAGCACCGTTACAAAACACAGAATTTTAAGAAATTAAAAATCTCCTAATGCTTCAGGTTTCTGATTTTGTGTTGGATGGAACTTATCCACAGCTGTCCTGCAGCATAGGCAGCCCATGGGCTGCAGACTGTACACACGGGCATGAGTTTAAATCGTCTCTAATGACGTAGAGTACCTAATACAGCGATGACAGCAGCTGCTACACCATTCAGAGAATAAAGGAAAGAGGTCTGTACGTGTTCACATTAGACATAAGTTTTTCTCCCCAATATTTGTGATCCATAGTTGATTGATTGTGGGTGGATGTAGAGGGTCAATTATACAAATTCTAATAATGGTTGATGCTGATCATATACTGATCACCTACCCAGCATCATGCTGTTTATTTACATATGCAAGATTAGAAGTATGCTCATTTCTAAGAATATAGGTATTTTCCTTCTATAACTGATTTAACTTTATTTCATGTGCATTGGTGTGCGGGTGTCAGATTCCCTGGAACTAGAGTTTCAGACAGTTGTGAGCTGCCATGTGCTCTGGAAGAGCAGCCACTGCTCTTAACCACTGAACCATCTCACCAGCCCCCACACAGGTATTTTCTATTGTTTTTAATGACTGGCAAAACAATATGTTCATTATGATTTCTTTCCCTTATAATTTGTTTAAAACATTTGTTATTTATAATATTCAAAATAACTAATAAAATAACATTTTAAATTATTATTAAAATAAATTATTTCCTCTTACAATGAAGAACTAGGTTCTAAAGCATAATTAGTTCTAAAGTATAGTCAGTGCACCTCCTTGGTATAGCATTGAAGCCAAGATTTGAAAGCAGGTCTCTCTTCACTGTATGTTGAAAAATAAACATAAAATGTGTTTGTATAATAATAAAAATAACAAAGATATGCAATTTAATTGTGTGTACATATAGGGAGATTCCTTATTGCCTCTGGTAAGAAATGAATTTTTAAAAAATATGTAATTTATTTTGTTTTATATTCACTGGTGTATGTGTGAGGGTGTTGGGTCCCCTGGAACTGGAGTTACAGCCAGGTGTGAGTTGTCATGTGGGTGCTGGGAATGGAACCTGGGTCCTCTGGAAGAACAGCCAGTGCTTTTAACCACTGAGCCATCTTTCCAGACCAAGAGTTGAATTTTTAACTTATATGTCTTTTTGTTGTTGTTTTTTGAGACAGGGTCTCTCTATATAACTCTGGCTGCTCTAGAACTCACTCTATAGACCAGGCTATCTCAAACTCAGAAGAGATCCACCTGCTTCTGCCTCAAATGTAAGCCACCATGCATGGCTTAATTTACACTTCTTGTTTTGTTTTGTTTTTCCAAGACAGGGTTTCTCTGTGGCTTTGGAGCCTGTCCTGGAACTAGCTCNTGCCTCTGCCTCCCAAGTGCTGGGATTAAAGGCGTGCACCACCACCACCCAGCAATTTATACATATTTTTACAACACCAGGAGAGACACTCATTCCTATGCCCTCTCTATGGAATTGTCCTCTATTTACTATTTCCAGTTGTAGAACTTGTCCACCTTTGTTTTATAGGTAAATTCCACCACACAAAATAGACCTATTTCGACTCTGTTGACTTTTCTTATATTAAATTCTAAGTCTAATACATCAATGAAGAGTCTTCTTAGTCGAAAGTAAAAGACTTTGGGACTGGAGAGATGGCGGCTCAGTGGTTAGGAGCACTTGCTGTCCTTCCTAAGGATCTGGGTTGTATTCCTATCACCCTCATGTAGTCCACAACTGTTGGTAACTCCAGTTCTGCAAAATCCAGTGCATTCTTCTGGCCTCCAAGGCCACTGGGCACAGTTGTGGTACACAGCATACACACAGGCAAAACAACACCCATAGACATAAAATAAAATTAAAAGTTAAAAAAATGTATATGGGCTGGAAATTTGGCTCAGAGGTTAAGAGCACTTGTTGCTCTTACGGAGGACCCAAGTTCAAATACCAGCATTCACACAGTGGTTCACAACCATCTGAAATTCCAGTTCCAGGGGACCCAATGCCCTCTTACAGGCATGCATGTGGTGCACAGATACACACTCAGTCAAAACACTCATACACATAAAATAATAGAATAAAAAAATTAAAGAAAAAAGAAAGTAAAAGACTAAAGAAATCAGCCCGAGTCTGTTTTAATTCAAAATACAGTATACCTACTACACTCAGATGAGAGACACTTGGTTGAGAGCTCAGGTCCCACAGGAACTGCACATAGCTATTTGAGTCACAGGTAAGGGTTGTAGAGAGGTATGTCAATGTCCACTCTTTGAAAACCAAGATTCCAATGTTAAGTAAACCTTAGTCTCCTAGTACTATTCAGAGGACATTATTGTGGTTCAGACACCCAGTAATATAGTGTCCTTTGTCACCAATGTCTTTAAGTCTCATTTTTCTCATCTGAAAGATGGGTATAATACTTTATGGGTTGTTATGAAGATTATTGTTTATGAAACACAGGCAAAGTGGGAGCTCGGTGAGCTGATTTTCTGACTTCCACTAAATAAGGACTCTAACTTCTCCCACCTCACAAGTCCCCTCCTCTTGGCCAGACCCACTCTGTATAACCCTTGTTCACTCAGATCTCTGTAGCTAGTTCTCTACAGCTAGTCAATTTCATACAATCCTTAGAAGCCTCCATAAACATCAGGAAGCCCTATCTGCCTCCAAAGACCAGTCAAAACAGTAATTACTAATGCTAATTACAGAGTGGGTTTTGAGTCAAGCCTTGTGGGTCATGAATGTAAATCCCAGTTCTACTCTGTACTCTAGAAAGCAACTTTTTTGTTCTTTATTTCTCCACTTATAAAACTGAATAAAGCTTTTACTTAACTGACAGGTTATGCTACAAGGTGAAATGAGATAATGTGGTAAGTAAAGAATTTTAAGGCCTGGAAGGCCCTCAATGACCTCACCCAAACCTTTCATCTGACAAATAACTGAAGCTCAGAAAGTAAGTGAGCTGCCCAGGGTCACACACCATTAGCCTTTACATAGGCTCAGGCCTATTTATAGATGCTGGTTGGTTTTTTTCCCTACCACTTCCAGTCATACTTTTTTAAAAAAAATATTTATTTATTTATTATAGTGTTCTGTCTGCATGCATGCCTGCATACCAGAAGAGGGCGCCAGATCTCCTAACAGATGGTTATGAGCCACCATGTGGTTGCAGGGAATTGAACTCAGGACCTCTGGAAGAGCTCTTAACCTCTGAGCCATCTTTCCAGGCCCCCTGCCATACTGTTATAAACTTATCTTGGCTGTACCAGGAGGAGAAAAATAAGTGTTCAATCCTTAAATATACACATTTCAAGATGCTTGTAAAATTTAAAAGGACAGATGCTGCAATGTAGCAACAATGAGATTTGTGGCAATCAGGTGAACCACACAAGCAGCAATGAAAACTGGTTCAGCATTGGTGTGTTAGGCTGTCCTCTTACACGAATCTCTCCCATTCCCCTTTGCTGCTCTGAACACCAAGGCACCTAAAGCCAAATACAATTTCAGCTGTCACTCAAATTCAGATTCAGTCCAATTTCATCTGCTCAGAGGTAAACATAAGGCCAGTTTGTGCCAACAGGATGGGCATGTACAGGCTGGAGTTTGAACTAACCTGAGGGTAGAAGGCAGATGATGCCGTGCGTGGGCTGCGAACAAACTCCATAAAGAAGGCCCCGTCCTGAAGTCAGAGGAGGAGGAAGCAGCAGCAGCAGCAGCAGCAGCAGCAGCAGGTGTAAGGTAGCCAAGAAATGGATTGTGTATGAGAATAGGAGAAGGGGATCAAAAATAAGTAAATAATAAATGAAAACAAGGAGGCAAGGAGAAAATCAGGACATGAGGAAATGGGGTGGGGGTGGAATAGGGAGCCCAGAAAGACAATATCCAAATGCAAAGCACAAGCAAGAAATCACACTTCAATTCGCAGAACACCATCTACGTGGGCGAAAGGTACAGCCAAACTCCTCCTGTGTACCTATGGCTTGGGTGCTTTTAACTTCCTTCAGACCTATGGCAAGGAATGGCCCCAGAGCAGTGTTGGGAACAGTAAGGTAAAGGCAGCAGTGACATCTTGTCCTTCAGTCTGTCTGGGAACAAACAGCCCTCTGAGAGAGAGACACTGAAGCCTAAGATTTCTTCTGCCTGATAGTTATTAAATGTGGCAGCAAAGAATCAAGGAGAAGTCTTGCTTAATCTTCTGTGAGTATGGGGGTGCAGAGGCAGCAGTACCTGATCCTCTACTGCTTGGGTAACAAAATCAAGAAACTAAGACATTTATAAAGTTAGGCATATTAGCACTAATGCAGTGGGCTTCCTGAAGCCATCAACCTGCTCACATTTATAAGTCAGGCACATCAGCACTAATGCAGTGGGCTTCCTGAAGTCATCACCCTGCTCACATTTATAAAGTCAGTCACATTAGCACTAATGCAGTGGGCTTCCTGAAGACCACCCTGCTCTACTTATGGATGGCTATGTATTTGTGGCTGCCCATGTACTTGAAGCAAAGATGACAAAGAGGACATTTCGAAGAGCTTGTGATCCTTCAGAGCCTTTTCACTTTGCATGCATGATTATCGCTGCAATGCAGGAGTAACAACAGATCAAGGTATCTGCTCTCCTTCAGTTCTAAAAGTAAAACAGTGGAAATATCTGGATATTCACTGTATCACCAATGCCAGTATCTTCCAAGAGCCACCACAAACTCATGTAGCACACCCTGGAAGGGCATGACTGAAGATGCAGACGCATCACATCCTCCGTAAGAGGCACTGCCTCCAGACAAGCCAGCGTGACATCTCATAGCATTTTTGCTTCCCACTCCCTAAACCTGGAGCTCACAGCAGCCAGCACCATAGCTTTCAGAAGTCAGAGGAGTACAGAGTGCATCCCGAACAGCAATCTAGTGTGTGGTCTCTAGTGTATTTCAACTTCCTATAATTCTTCTGCTTGTCCTTCTTGCCTTTGGTACCATCCCTAATGCTGAGAAATAACAATGTAGAAAGGTCAGAAAAGGGCTGGGAGGCATTACCCATCCCAGAACATGACTGCTGAGGCACTGATGATACTGAGAGAGCTATGCCACAGAACTGAGACCAAGCTGTTGCTGTTGTTTGGCCAACAGAACTTCTATTTTGTACACAGATTCTCTTTGGGACCTACAACTCTCCCCTTGAGCAGGAGTCAGCAAACTACAGCTTGTAAAGTAATCTGGCCACTCCCCTGATCTTCACAGGCTATGAGCAAAAAATGGCTTTTTATTTTAAATGGTTATAGAAGAACTTAGGAAGGACCCTTATTTTTCCCATGAAGCCTGAACTCCACACACAGGGTTGTTGATCTCTGGTTCAGTCTCCAAGCTGCCTACTCCAAGCTTTGGTTGATAGTTTTCTCATATTTTAATCCCTAGAGTATAATCCTAGTAATTTATACCAAGGTAATTAATCATACCTGTAGTCAAATAACTGCCACAAGGAAATCCATGAGCATCATTTACAACTTCATGACATAGATTAAATTCTATATTATTGGTAAAAAATTTTCCTCCCAAGACAGTTGTCTTTATGTCACCCTGGCCGTCCTGGAACTTGCTCTGTAGAGCAGGTTGATCTCTAACACACAGAGATCTGCCTGTCTCTGTCTCCTCAGTGCTGGGATTAAAGGTGTGTCCTATAACATTCAGCTAAAATTTATCTTGAAAATGAGAAACCATTTACATTTTAAATGAGCTTTCTGTGTGAATGTAGTATTGGAATCAAACCCAAGGCCTTGAGTATGTAAACTAAACACTCTATCTCTGAGCCAGACTCCCAGCCCACAGCTACTTTAAATATGTTTTAGGGATTGAGAGGTTAGTTCAGTTGTTCTAGAGTACCTACCTGCCTACCATGTTAAAGAACTTGGTTAATTTCCTAAAACTTGAAACAGGAAAAAAAAAAAAACAACCCACAAAATCCCATGTAGTAATATTTCATTTGTATTTTAATAAATAAAGCTTGCCTGGAGATCAGAGAAAATAGACACACTGATCAGCCTTTCAGACCAGGCAGTGGTGACACAAGCCTTTAATCCCAGTAGCCACAGTGACACACACCTTTAATCCCAACACTAGAGAGGAATATAAAACGAGAGCAGACAGCTCTCTCATTCTGACACTCCTGGAGGCAGGATCACCATTTTGGACTGAGGTAAAGGTAAGAGTCAGTGGCTGCCTGTTTTGCTTTTCTAACCTTCAGGTTGAACCCCAATTTCTGTCTCTGGGTTTTTATTAATCCTGCTACAAACCTAAACACAACTTTTAAAACATGACATGGAAAACCTTTATAATGAGTAAAATTAATAAATACAAAGTTAGATATAAAATATGGCCCAAACTATGAAAAATAAGTGCTCTGACTCTCTTTCATCTCCCAGTAGTAAAAATTAGATAAGAGAATAGAGTCAGCTCTTCCTACCACACAAAACAATGTGAGTCTGAACTTCCCAGGATACACAAAAGCCTAAACTGTTTTTTTTTTCTCATTTTGTCGCACTAGTTATGCCATAGAGAAACCTAAAGTCTCAAAGTTTTGCTTGCACTTTTTCTTTCCCAATATTTCTCAGGAGTCTTAACGAGAAAAAAAGTAGGAATTCCGATATCAAAAAAGAACAGGCTTGTGTGGGCGCTGCTTCAGGAATTTCCAATTCCCCTCTGGTAGAATGACGGTGACCCTGAAGGGAAACTAGAAGGCAAATTCCACAGCTTGAGTGAGATCTCAGGCCTGGAGCAATACCACTCTGTGTGGTTGTTCCCAGGCTGCACCTGAGCAGAAATCCACGTATTACTACAATCAACAGTAAGATTCCTCGACGAGTGATAAGAGAATCTTAAGATGGTTTGTGGTAGAATTTATCTACAGTTTCAGCACAATTGATTCTGCATTCGTGGCAATATATCATGCTTTTATTTGGGCTCCTGGGACTACACAGCAACAGTCCCCGACTGGTGAGCCACTTTTACCTTTCGTGGGCTGTCCACATAGGTGGGAGTCATAGCAATATTGCTGCTCTCAGATGCTTGAGTAGAACTTTTTCCATGCACAGCTGCCTGCTGCTCTCCTAGGCACCTGAAGGAAAGAAAACACATGACTGCAGCTTGCTGGAAGATCTCTAGGGAAGGACCAAGTTAGTCTACATGAAGACAGCACAGCTGTTTCCACCTGTGAAATACACTTCTGCCTTGCTTTTCCTTCAGGCCCTACATGGCACCCTTAATACCATTAAATTGTCCTAAACAGCCATTTGTCCCCCACAGTATATCATAAAACAGCCCAATCAACACCCTAGGGCTGGTGAGATGGTTCATTGGGTAAGGGTGCTTGCCACCAAACTTACCAGCCTGAGTTTGATCACTGAATGCACACGGTGGAAGAACTAACTTGTGTAAGTTGTCCTCTGACCTCCCCACACACTGTTCCATGCCACACAAATAAACATGGTAAAAATAAAAAGCATTCCCAGAAGCAGGGTGTAGTGTCACACATCTTTAATTCCAGGTGGCACTCCATGAGTCTGAAGACAGCCTGATCTACACAGAGTTCCAGGACAGCCAGAGCTGCATATTAGAGAACTTGTCTCAAAAAGAACAAAAAATAAAAAAGGCAGTCCAAGAAAGACAAAATATTGTTTACACTCATACACAGAATCTAGATTTTACAATACACACACACACACACCCCTATATGTACACGGCACAGAAGCAGAAAGAGCACAATGAAGGAAAAAAGAGGAGCAGAGGAAGGGAAGGAGGAGGGAAGGGCAGGGAGTGCGGAGACAGGCAAGGGATAATGACACATGTATTACTATTTCATAATAAAACCCATGTCTCTCTCTCTTTGTAAATTCATTTTACAAACCAACCATAGCTCCCCCTCTTTCTCCTCCTCCCACCTCTCCCCACCTGGCCCCCCATCCACTCCTCAGAGAGGGTAAGGCCTCTCACGTGGAGTCAACTAAGCCTGGCATATCGAGTTGAGGCAGGACTAAGTCTCTCCCCACTGCATCAAGGCTGACCAAGATATCCCACCATAGGGAATGGGCTCCAAAAGCCCAGTTCATGCACCAGGGATAAATCCTGGTCCCACTGCCAGGGGTCCCACAAACAGACCAAGCCATACAACGGTCACCCACATTCAGAGGGCCTAGCTCAGTCCGATGCAGGCTTCTCAGCTGTCAAAAAGTTATGATTTTTTAAACCATTGTTTTGAATACTAAAAGTTTAGTTTAAAAAGAAAATCACTGGTTGGGAAAGTTGCCAGGCGGTGGTGATGTCTAACTTTAATCCCAGCACTCAGGAGGTAGAGGCAGGCGGGTCTCTGTGAGTTCGAGGCCATGCTACTGAGTGAGTTCCAGGACAGGCTCCAAAGCTACATAGGGAAACCCTGTCTCGAAAAACCAAAAAAAAGAGAGAGAAAAAAGAAAATCAGCTGGAAGAATGGCTCATTGATTAAGAGCACCGAATGCTCTTCCAGAAGACATGGGTGGATTTGATACCTAGCACTCATATGGTGACTTAACTTCAGTTCCAAGGGATACAAAGCCCTCTTCTTACCTCCTTGAACATCAGGCATGTATGAGGTACACAGACATGTAGGCAAAATGCCCATACACATTAAATATATATATATATATAAAATTGTGGGCTGGCATGTGCTTACAGCCCCAGCCCTTTGAAAGGCTGACCAAGATGATCATTTGAGCTAGGAATTTCAGGACAGTCTAGGGAACAGAATAAGACCTCATTCATCCAACAAAAACACATTCTGAAAATCAGTATTGTAGTAGCATGCAGTATCAACTAACTAGGGGGAATGTATTAGTTCTATATACTTTAAAGGAATTGATGTCAGTTTTTGTGACATAATTATATTCCTTCCTTCCCAAGTCATTAGGTAAGACAATTAAGATTTCCTTAGAATATATAATCTTATCTCAGCACAGCTTTGTGTTCATTTTCCAATTTTCCCCAACTAAAACGAATGGAATGCAGTGTATCCTAAGTAATATAAAGGTGGTTTAAAGTATATGAAAGATATAAAAACCCCATTTTTAAACCCTATTTATACTATATATGATATCCAACATAAATATTTATCGCACAGCACAGTTTAGGGGATAAGAAAAATGTCCACACATTTAGTACAGACTTTATTTAAAAGAAAAAAATTACATTTATTTATTGGGGTGGGGTGTGACTCATGCCACAACACCCACGGAAATCAAAGTTAGAGGACAATTCACAAGAGTTGGTTCTCTTCTTCTATCATGCTGGTTCTAGGGAACACAGGATATCAGGCATGGCAGCAAAAGCCTTTACCCACAGAGCAATCTTGTCAGCCACAGGCTCAGTTTTAGATCAGTGGGAGATGAATCCACAAATACATCACCCACAGACAAGGAGGACCAATTACACTGTTGCTACTAGACACTTCAAAGCCAAATCCCTAGTTTTGGCCTATTTTCTTCAGCAGCTGGGAGCATTATTTAAGGGGGTGGGGCAGCTCCAACAGCAGAGCAGGTTGGTCTAAGTCAGTGAACGGTCTATGTACTGTCAAAACCCAGATTACCTCTGAAAACTACCCCACCTAGCTCTAGTGCTCCTGCAGGGCCCCGGAGGCTGTTACTGGGCATGGGATAGTACTCCCTCCTACAGGTGTTGAGCTCAAGAACACTCCTTAATAAACAGTTTACATATGAAATTCTATCTTGGTCTGTTTCCCTGGTAACCTAATCTGCTATATTTCTCATATTCTGACTCTGTGTGTGTTTGTGTGTGCTGCAGAGATCAAACCCACGCTCTCACCACTTTTGTTACCTGACTGTGAGATAATCAAATATAAGTAAGAGATAAGCAAAAGCAAAGAGAACAAAGAGGTTAATTTATATTAAATGCAGAGACCCTGCATATTTATCCAGTAAATATCCATACTCAGAGACAGTTCTGGTTTCTCTATCTCCCTGTCTACTTACACCACTTACCTTGGAACAAAGCTCACACATCATTTTATCTGTAACAGCAGTATCTCTGAAAGGAAATAACTTTTTTTTGGATATTTGAGACACAGTTTCTCTATGTAGCCCTGGCTATCCTGGAACTCACTCTATAGACCAGGCTGGCCTAAAACTCAAGAGATCTGCCTGCCTCTGCCTCCCAAGTGCTGGGATTAAAGGTGTGTACCATTACTGCCTGGCTGAAAATAACTTTTTTAAAAAAATAACCACAATCTAAGATTTCTCCAACTGTTTCAAATATATTAGTGTGTCCAAAATAAGATTCTATGAAGGCCTCTGTTTTGCCATAAATAATCTCTTAAGTCTCTTTTAAGGTCTAAACTCCTCTTCTTTCTCCTTATCCTTGTAGCTCATCTATCTCATAAATGTACATAATCTAGATGTGCTGAATTCATTCCTTTATTATTCCATGTTTTCTTCTCTGTGCCCTGTACTTCCTGAGAATTATAAGCTATACCTAAAAGTTTAGTCAGATTTAGGTTGAACTGGGAACACAGATTCTTCTTCTGTGGTGCTATGTACTGCTATCTGGGGTTCATGGCAGGCTGACGATGCTGATCACTCCTAGCTCCTTTAATGCTTCAGTGACCACACAGAGTAATAGTCTATCATTCCTTGTTATTTATTAGCGAGAATATTTTAGAAAGAAAAAATCTCCAACTGCTTGGTTATTCTGGGGTATAATTTATAGAGGAAAAGCAAAAAGCACACTTGCTTTTCTTCTTTGTCCACCAGTATCAAACTGTCTTTCTCTTATCACACTGTAACACATTCTACATCCAGTGTTCTTCTGAGTTACAACCATAAACAACACTATGACTTTCTCTGGCATGTCTTTATGGCTGCAGCAAGTGCACATGCACACAGTATGTGTTCTCTTATATGCACATAGCCATCCACTTTCACTGAACTGTCTTCCAGCTGCTAGCCCCCACATCAGGAACAGGCATTCATATCTGGGTGAGACTGGTCCTGTCTAATAGCTCAGAACCTTCTACAGCAAACACATCTGGATGTGAGAACATAAACAGGGCACACTGTATTCTAAGGAAGGAGGGAGCAGCCAATCCCACACAAAAGCTGATTAGTAGGCCTTAAAGGGAGGGCAGGAGCAAGTCAGCGTACACTAACAGCAAGACACAAGTAGGCAAACATCTTTCAACATATTTGTAGGATGGGGCACTATCACACTGGTAGCCTGCTTTTTAGCATGGAGCCATCCTGCATGGGACATGAGAACATCTGTCTGTCTGCTTTTATTCCAATTTGGATACACTGGATTATCCTCATCTAATAAAAGCAGAAAAGCCTGCAGGTCAACATCTGCGCCCAGGCTAACACACTGTTGTTAGTCAACATAGAGTTAACTCCACAAGAGCCTGATAAAGGGTATGTGCCTATAGATAAAGACCAGCAGGGAACTGGAGGAAATGGTTACAGTAGGATAACAAGACTATAAAAACTTACAGCCCTTTCTCAAGTTGCTGTAACCTTGGTTTCCACAACAAATACAACTAAATCTGTTTAGTATAATAGAAAAAAATAAAGCAAACAAGCTGAGCAGTGGTGGTCCACGCCTTTAATTCCAGCACTTGTGAGGCAGAGGCAGGCAGATCTCTGTGGGTTCGAGGCCAGGCTGGTCTACAGAGCAAGTTCCAGGATAGCTAAGACTACACAAAGTAACCCTGTCTTGAAAAACGAACAAACAAAACAAAGCAAACAAAAAAAAGCACTGTGTAAATAAATACTATATTAACGTCTAGCTCCTATAACCTCTTATAATCTACCTCTTCAAAACCAGCACATCAGCCAGGAGCAGTCATCTGGGGCATGGAAAGGCCTCAGGTCCCTGACCTGCTCTTGTCACAGGGCTAACAAAAGCCTCATCATTCATACTGAGGAAGGCTACAAGCACAAGATGGCTTTCTTTTCCTAGTCTGAGCAGAAAGAGGCTCACTGGTGCATACTAAACAGTGACTCACTGACAAATTAAAATAAGATCTTTTTACCTCCATCTTCACACCACTCCCAGAAACATATGTTCCTTGTTCTTTTCGGCAGTCAGGGAGAACCTGCTGGCAGAATCCTGAGGCCTTCCCTACAAGAACCCAGCTCTCTCAGGAGAACTCTATCTACAGTCCTTCCTTTCCACCCAAACTCTAGCTCCTGGTACTCACCTACCAAGCCATTCTAGGTATGGGACTCATCGCTGAAAACACACTGTGCTAGATAGTTTGATGTCAATAACACAGGCTAGAGACCCCTGAGAAGGAACTGCGATTGAGAAAACGCCTCCATAAAATAGGGCTGTAGCCATGTCTGTAGGTCATTTTCTTAATTAGTGATTGATGGGAGAGGGCCCAACACATTGAGTGGTACCATCTCTGGGCTGGTGGTCCCGGGTTCTATGAGAAAGCAGGCTGAGGGGCTGGAGAGATGGCTCAGTGGTTAAGAGTACTAACTGCTCTTCCAGAGGACCTAGGTTCGATTCCCAGCACCCACATGACAGCTAACAACTGTCTGTAACTCCAGTTCCAGAGGGTCTGACACGTCACACCAATGTACATAAAATAAAGTTAAATAAATTATTAAAAAAATATAAAAAAAAGGAAGAAAAAAAGAAAGCAGGCTGAGCAAGCCATGATGAGCAAGCCAGTAAGCAACACCCTTCCATGGCCTGTGCATCAGCTCTTGACCTGCTTGAGTTTCTGTCCGGACTCCCTTTAATAATAAACAGTGATGTGGAAGTATAAGCCAAATAAATCTCCCCATGTTGCTTTCGATCATGGCATTTCATCACAGCAATAGTAGCCCTAACTAAGACACACATTTTTACCAAAGACACTAAAAATATATTTCATTATATTAAGGAACTGTAATTTTTATGATAAATAACAACATTATGATTAAATTGTTTTAAACTTTTTATTGGGGAGTACACATGCCACAGTTCAAGTGTAGAAGTCAGAGGACAACCTTCATAGTCAACTCTCTTCTTCCACAAAGTGGGTCCTGGGGCTCACACTCAGACTGTCAGTCTTGGTAGCAAATACTTTCATACACTGAGCCATCTTGCCAGGCTTGTTTGGTATTTTTTTAAAAAGAAGACTAATTCTTCAGAGACACATGATGAAATATTACAGATAAAAAGAGTATAATGTCTGGGTTTTGAGAAATAAAATAAAAGATAACACCTATGGACTATGAATCAAACACAAGTAGCCAAGAACCGATGATCACTGAAAACCAGATGACTGTAGAGAGGGTCTTACTACACTGGTCAGTCCACATCTTGTCATCTGTTTGAAACTTTCCATTATAACAAAACCAAATCAAATGACTACCAAGCGATTCCTCCTACTAGGAGACCATGTGAGGGTGGCCTGGCTTCCAGCTCTCCACACTGTCCCCAAATGCATTTGCCCCACACCTCACACTTTCTTCCCCACTCAACTTTACTTTCTTTTTTTCTTTTTTCCCCATTTTTTGAGACAGGGTTTCTCTGTGTAGCCCTGGTTGTCCTAGAACTACCTCCCAGGTGCTGGGATTAAAGGTGTGCACCACCACCACTTAACCAGACTGCACGTTTCTAATTGCAGGCCTATTTTGTCATGTGACAGTCACCAGGTGTGAGCTTCACCTTCTTGTCATGTAAATGTCTTCTTAAAAAAAAGATTTAGTTTTATTAAATGTATATGCCTATTTGCCTGCATGTAAGTCTGTACTCCATGTGTGTGTAGTGTCCACAGGGGCCACAAGAGGGAGCTGGAACCCTTGGAACTGCAATTACAGATAGCTGGGTGCCACCATGGGCAATGCTCTTAATGGTGAGATGTCTCTCCAGCCCTGTAATGTCTTCTTAATTACATACAGAAATTATATTTCACCTTGCTCAGGTGAAGCAGGCACTGAAACCCTTATATCCTACTGGGTGGGGAGAAGTCTCTTTAACCAGGCACTTACTTCTGACTAGCCTCCATCTCCAACAGGGCAGACAGTGCTGAGGTTCCTTTCTTCCCAACCGGGGGGCCAGTTGACTCGAGGGAGTGTGCAGAGATGGGCCCGGTCATCTGCAAGCCTTTCATGGCAGTCCCTTTCTAAAGCACAGGAGGAGACAGCTCATTAGCCCAGGTAGACCCTGAGATGGCACTCACACTCTGGCATCTTTGGGCCCGGGGAACCCAATTAACCCAGCAGAGGAACACAGGTTCTCTGTGTTTACCAAATGATGGAAGAAACTAAGACGCAAAGAGGCTGGTTAACTTAGTAACTCCAAATCCCTTGGAGCTGGAATTCAAACTGAAGTTGGCTCTTTTCAAAGCTGAAAGCTCTTTTCACATAAGCATTCTAAATGCTCTAATCACAAGTGATCTTGTACACAGAAGGTAGCTGGTGTGAGAAAAGGAGCCTATCGGTTAAAAACAAGGCTGAAAAAGGAACACTATCAGGAGATTAAAAATAATGAACTATTAATACAATATCTTGAATGAATCCTAAGGCATAATGCTATGTGGAATAAGCAAGCCTCAAGTGGTTTGTATCATATCATAGCATTTTAAAACACCTGGAAAAGACTAGCGGTTGCTAGAAGATAGAGATGGGTCAAATGGGACTGCCAAGGGTAGCATGATGCTTTTGTGGCCGGGCAGTGGCAGCGCACGCCTTTAATCCCAGCACTCGGCAGGCAGAGGCAGGCAGATCTCTGTGAGTTTGAGGCCAGTTTGGTCTACAAAAGCTAGTTCCAGGATAGACTCCAAAGCTATAGAGAAACCCTGTCTCGAAAAACCAAAAATAAAAATGATGCTTTTGTGTTTTTCCTTTTGGTTCTGGGGATCAAACTCAGTTTCTCAAATGTTAGGCAGAAGGTTCCTCTGAGGAATCTTTTGATTGTGGTGGTTGGTAACATAAATCCCTGTATTCTATATATACTTGTATACAAGCACACACAGACAGATTTAGAGATAGAGAGGCAATTATATTATGTTAATTTAAGCAAAACAATGCTCAATCACATGTGTGCCCTTTATTGCCTGGGTAGCCTCAGATATATCCTATAACCATCATAAGCCTCAGTTTCTCCACCGAGTGAGAGTGCACAATAGGTGCTATGTCCTCAGCTAGAAGGGGCAGCTCAAGCCATAAGGCAAAGTTCAGCCATTGCTGGCGCCAAGCCCCTCTCCTTCATCCTACAATAGACAAGAACACACTGATTGGAATTTCAGACATTTTGGGTAGTCATGGGATAAATCATCTGGCTGAAGACAGGCCCCTGAGAGAGCAGGAAGTACAGCCTGCATTCCAGGCTAGGTACAGTCTCCAGGAGCTCTAAGAGCCCTCATCCCAGTGGTTCTCAACCTTCCTAATCCTGCAACCCTTTAATACAGTTCCTCGGGTTGTGGTGACCCCCAACCATAAAATTATTTTCATTGCTACTTCATAACTATAATTTTATAGGGGAGAAGTATCTCAGTTTCAAAGACCACTGGAAATATGTGTGTTTTCCGATGGTCCTGACCCACAGGTTGAGAACTGATGCCTTACCCGAATCATGCGGTCTGAACGGTGGCGCCTGCGGATGCGGTTTAAGCCTTCCACAAAGCGGATGAAGCCATCTAAGAGCTGCCACTCATCTTCATCTGCACGGGGTCTGTCCCCATAGATGTCACAGTGCACCTCCCCTTCTGTGATGCGCTTAGTGGCAGTGACACAGGCTGGGAGAAGTAGGAATCGGGTTCTCCAGAACTTCAGAGACTCAATTAAACTACAGAGAACCAAGGAAATCAGAGTGGTGGTGAGAAAAAGCAGGTAATAAAAGCCTTCCTGGAGAGTTCTCTCTGAAGCTCATGCAAAACAAGACATCCTGTTCTGCTGCCCCAGATGGCTTTGCTTAAGACACAACACAAAACTGAAGACAACAAGGTGGCTTCTGCTTTAATACCAGCATCATGACAATACTTCTATGAACCCAGTGAAGCAGTTGTCCACCATCAATTACAAAGCAGACAGGAAAGCTAAAACATTATAAATGAGACACCACACCCACGAGGCTACTAAGCAGCAAGGGAATCATAAGATGCTAAAAGCACATGTTAACATGAAGCCTTGCATTTGCTAAAAACCATATAGACCTGTATATAATCACACATGTGAACACACAAACACAAAGAAAGGTAATTCTACTACTTATTAACTTAAATAAAACAACACTGAATCATAGATGTGCTCCATATTAGCTGGTGGCCTCAGGTACAACGTAAACTATGCAACCTCTGTGATCCTAAGTATGAGTCTAGGTTCCTCCAATGAGTTCATGCTCAGAGCTGACACTTCACCAAAAGGAGCACTGTGTCTGAGTTCTGCTTTGTTTTTCCATAAAATACACATGCTAAAATATATCACTTTGCCCATTTTAAGTGTGTATGTCAATGGCACTGAGTGCATTCACACTGCTACATAACCTCCAGCCAGAGTTTTAACCCATGCAGGTGTGCTCTGTTCTTCCAATTTTAGAGAAAACAGAACAGACACCAGACAAAAGCACAGATGTGGTCAAAGATGAGGCATCTACCCAAGGCAGACGGATGGGGAGTTAAGGCCTCTCTCTAACCTGAAATCTTCAGAGCCAGCAGAACAAATATACTGATCTAAGTAATTCCACTTGTACTCCTCCAGCCGCTCATGGCAGAATTCCACCCAGCAGGAGACAAACTCTGAGTCGGAGTGGGAGGGGCAGAGGCTGTAGGTGTAATGAATCTGGGCAGACTCGTAAGGGTACCTGAAAAACAAGGGATACGCCTGGCATTTAAAAGCAGTCTGTACCCACCACCACCACCACCCTCTCTCTGTCTCCGTGTACTTGGCACTACCCTGGTTCAGTTCCCAACTACAGTAACTAGCTCATCCTAGGAAATTATAATGGAAATTTCTCAAATCTTCTTAAACTTTTCATTCTTTTCTACATTTATCCTCTGATTTTTAATATGCTTGATGTGAATCATGCTAAGCTTTATAAGCTGAATCAACTCCTTTTTGGAAGTAGTGAGCTGTAAACCTAAAGCTATTTTTAAAGCAAGCCGAAAGTCTAAAGGAATCATTCAACTTCTCATGCATGTATTATATTATACACAAAATTTAGTGTATGACAAAATTAAAGATGGCCACCAAAGTCTGTAAACATCCAAGGACTCACTTGGGAAGGTATCGGGTTACTGTGATCATCTTGTCCTTGAGTGTCACCTTATGGAAAGTTCTGCCCATACTTAGCCAATACTGGCCCTCCTCCTCAGGGCGGTTTCTGGACACAAGGCCTAGTAGAAAAAATAATGATTGCATTTATCTGGTAAAGGCTCATTTTTACCACAGTCTTGCTTTTTATCAATGGAGATACAGATAAAGAGAAAAAAAGAAGAAACAATGTTTTGAGAGGCTGTTCATAGAAGCATTATTCTTGGTTAAAAAATAAAATTCCAGAAACAGTCAGATTTTTAAACCAACTAACAACAAATGAGAAAGTAGGGACTGGCAGCATCTGGATGCTGCACTCCAACCCTGATGCCCAATCCTCTGGAGTAAACATTAACAGGTCAGGGAATACGTGTGGGATTACAATGAAGCCCCCGCCTACCCGAGTCCGTCTAAGTCCTCGTGCTGGCTGGCAGCCAACACAGCCTCCGTCTGAAAGGAGCACTGACATGTTTTATGCAGTTTCTGCCCCTTCGTATCTGCTTGTGATACTGCTTCTGCCTTCTCTTCCCAAGCCACTAACTGAAATCTTACAGATAAAAAATGAAGTGTTTACATTTATTTACTTTGTGTGTATGTATATGCGCACAAGCACAAGTACACATGCATATTATAGCACGTATGTGTGGGAGTCGGACGACAGTTTGCAGGATCAGGCCTCTCCATGTGGATTCTAGGGGGCCAAACTTAGGTCATCAGGCATGGCAGTAAGTGCCAGTATCAGCTGAGTCACCTCTCCAGCCCATTTATAGATTACTTAACACCACCACCAAATGTTACTTCCTCAGAAAAGCTGTCAGACACCATTAGTCATACGAACAGCTTATATGTACCCCTTAGGTATGCATCTCTCCAAATATAAACTCGTATAAAAAGTTCCAAGGACTCAGGTACAGCAATGATTAACTATGGCTCCAGCCACACAAAGACACTAAGATAGGCAGATTGATTGAGTCTTTAAGTTTGAAGCCAGACTGAGAAACATAGTGAATCCTTGCCTCAAGACCAAATTAAATTAAAATTTAAAGTAAGATTCCAAGAGGCCAGAGCTAAATACTCTTTATGTTTTCAATTAGCTCCTGATAAAAGGGCCATGCTCAGAATAGTGTTCAAAAACTTAGATGAATTAAACACAGCAAAGGGGGGAATAATGAGAATCGGGAAGATTCTCTAAAGAGAAAAATTGTGCCATAAAAAAACAACAAAGCCTAAGCAAGATCCTCATGACCTAGAAACAAAATGTGCTGCTCTTTTGTTCAGCTCAGAGAAATGGTCACATGGTGGCAGGTGACCTGGAGGTGCTCAGGAGAAGAAAGGACAGTAGTCTGAGAGGCTCTTCACTGTGAATGGGATAATCTCCCAGGGCAGGCCTGCAGCATATACAAAGAGGCTTCAACTTGGGACCCTACATTCAACCACAACCTCTCTACCTGCCAGGGCATGATCTCTAGCAGCAAGTTTCTGCAGGTCTTGCTTTCTGCAAATAGAGAGGAGCATGCCCAGTGAGGTGCTCCTTCATTTCACTAATAAGCGCCCTGCTGGTTGTCAGGAAGAGTCTCAGGGGACAAGGTTCATGAGCATCCAGTTCCGTTGCCCAAGACATCATTCTAAACTAGGTGTACCCCAGTACTCAAACATGTATCTGTGGTTAAGTCAATATGTGCCTCTCCCATTGGACAGTAGACTCCAAGAGTCTGCTGGAACAGGTCCTACCTTACCTTTATAATCAATAAATCTGAAACAAGGGAGCAGCATGAGCTTGGCTATGAAAGAAACTTTGCCAATAACAATAGTAACAGGATACCAGTAGTTTTCATTACCAGAGAATTCAGCATGTCCCTCTGACAACTAGTCAGAAAGAATAAGGCTCACGAATTCGTCAGGAACAGCACTCAACACTAGAATTACAGACTCACAAGGGACATTCACCATCCATTCAAGAGCAGACTATACAGGCTAGATGTGGCCAGTGCCATCCAAAGGTAAATTCATCACTGTTCCCTGGGTTAAAGAAGTAAACTCTTCCTGCAGCCTCATGAGACCTAACATCTCTGGCCACACCCCCAGCTCATTGTGCTCTGTAACACTAACTTTCTTTTTGGTCTGCAAAAATTATCACAGTGTCTCCTGCTAAAGGATTTTACACACACCAGTTCCTTTGCCTGCATGCTCTTCCCTTCAGCTTGGCCCCCTTGTTTTTTCCTAATGACTTCTACATATTTTAGATCTAAGGTCAAACATCACCACCCCAAGGAAGCCATACCTGACCCTCCAAACCAGATCAAACTCCAAATTAAAGAGGTGTCGTGGGCCTTTAATTAGCTTTTCCTTCCCACTCTGTATCACAGCAGATCCATTTTTCATAGTTTGACAAAAGCTGTTTTCTCTCAATTGAGCTATAAATTCCTTAGACTAGGAGTGTCAAAAACGTTGAATGAACGAGTGAATAAGCACATATATTTATTTAATGTTTGCTATGTGCCCAGGCACTGTAGTCCCACTGTGGAGACACTAAGCAGGTGTGACAGTACATACCTTTGACACTAACCCTTAGGGTAAAGAGGTGAAGCAGGAAGAACGCTTGAGTTCAAGAACCTCTCCCAAAAAACAAAAAGTAGGATGTACAATAAGAACAGAAGGCAACAAGCAACAAACCTCACACGGAACTTTCTAAGGAAACACAGAGGAGACCCACAGCTTCATCTATTCGGCCTGGACTGGCTGACAACTGAGCCCACACAATAGATCCACACGTCTTTAAATTCTCTGGCCAGAGGAGCTTTACTAGAACCAACAGTGATCTGAAGTTTTGCAGCAGACAAACAGGGAAATGGAGGCTTCATTAGCAAGAAGCTCACTGGCTGCTTCAGGAAATGATTACTGCTTTCCAATTCCAGGCACCCACACTTAACTCCCTCCGCCACACTCATTCTAGAAGAGTTCTCTACAACTTGGCTCTTCGCCAATTAGTGTCACTTATTAGTCTCTGCCACCAATGGGTGACTCATTCTTGAATTAGGTCACTAAACTTCAGTTTCAGGGAGAAAGATGAACACAGACTAAGGGAATAAGAACAAATGTACAAATGAGATGTAGTTCAGTGGTAAAGGTCCTGGGTTTGATCCCCAGTGACAAAAAAAGAAAAAAGACACACATAAAAAAATGTAAACTTGGCCAGGCAGTGGTGGCACAGGCCTTTAATCCCAGCGCCTGGGAGGCAGAGGTAGGCCGAATCTCTGAGTTTTAAGTCAGCCTGGTCTACACAATAAGTTCCAGGATGGTCAGGGATACACAGAGAAGCCCTGTCTTGAAAAACCATGTAGCCCAGGCTGGCCTCAAAAAAACCAAAACAGAACAAAAAATAACAAAAAAAAGGTTTTAAAAAATATTTAATGTTTATTTGTATGAGTGTTTGCTTGAATGTATTGATGGACTAGACTGACTCCATCTTAATGATGGAGGCTATTTTGTTATAAGGTCAAAATAAGTTCATTCCTGTTTGCTGCAAAATTCAAGTTGACCTAAGTGCTTTAACCTGTTTCTGGAATTTGACATGCTCCTACAAGATGGAGTTTGACTCACACTTTGAATATACCCTAATTAAGATGTTCTATCAAGGGGCTGGAGAGATGGTTCAGAGGTTAAGAGCATTGCCTGCTCTTCCAAAGG
>LOJH01005421.1:0-34188 GCA_001685095.1 Ellobius talpinus | reverse complement strand
ATGACCCTCCTCCATCAAATGATCATCAAAAATGAACTGTACATCAAATTAAGGAAAGGTAAATGTTTAAAACAAACACGAGTCTTAAAGTAGTCATCCCCGCCCAGACAGACTCCCTTCTCTACTGTTATTTTCTACTATTTTTTGTGCCTTTTCTTCTGTTATTTTATACCTGATTGTTCAAGAAAAATTCTGTTTTTCCTCCCAAATCCCTACTTGCCTGTCTTTCCCATCACTCTTCTTTTGCCTTCAATGAGCATAGGTTCTCTGTAGTTTTATTAATAGTTATTGGTGCCTTATGCTACTGGGGAGATGTATCAGTGGTTAAGCACTTGTGCATCAAGTTGAGAACTGGAGTTCAAATCCCCAGAATGCCCTGAATGTGTGTGTTCTGCCTGTAATTCCAGCATCAGAAGGTGGAAACTGGGGAGTCTCAAAGAAATCTGGCTGGCAAGTAACTGTATTTATCAGTGAGGTCTGATTTTGATTGACAGACCTTGCCTTATTGAATAAGATGGAAGAGTGATGGGGATGATTTCTGACATTCTTGGGCCCCTACATGCATGGGCACCCATGTGCAACACTCTCTCTCACATATGTATGCCCACACAAATAGAAAGATGCGTGCACAGAGACAAGCATACCACACATAACCATGAAAATAGATAAAGGAGAAATATCGTGATAGAGGCTTTGCAAGAGTAATTTCGTTCCTGGGGACAACTTGTATTTTAAAACAGAGCAAGCAGAAAACTCCCTTAAGGTGAACAGAAGATACTCAAACGATTCACAGCTAAAATAGTTTTCTTCCTCTGACTCACAGATAATTTCTCATGTGTTCTGGTTGCATTCATGTGATGCGAATGTCACCAACCCCAAACTGGAAGACGCCATGAAGGAATTCTGCAAGCTGCCCCTTCCAGAGAGATCACACCAGTCCTATCTCATCGGACTTACCCTTCTACACTACTTGGACATCTACAATTTCACATACAAGGCAAGTTGCCAGATGCTTTCCAATACTACAAGGGATAAGACTCATCTATATAGTTTCTGAAATTATCACACTATTTTAGAACCAGCTAAGACGAAGAAACTGATGTCCCAGATTTATAAATTCTTATCAATTCTTACAGTGAATAAGCATTAATTAGTGCAATGAAAATAAAGAGTAGGGACTGGAGAGATTGCTCAGTGGTTAGGAACAGCAGCTACTCTTTCAGGGGCCTTGGGTTCAATTCCCACCATCTACATGGCAGTTCATGATCATCTGTAGTTCCTGTCCTGCAGGGTCTGATGCCTTCTGCCTTCTGCAGGCACTGCACCCTGGTGCATAGATGTACAGGCAGGCAAATATTTATATACATAAAAATTAAATTAAAAAATAAAGATAAACAGAAAGGCTAATTTTTTTAAGAAATGTTGTTTTAAAAAGTCTTGCAAATTAAACATGCTGAGAAGAATTTTCAAATGTAAAAGTATGTAGGATTCTTTGGGGGTGTTTTCAAAATGAGAATGTTTGCATTTAGTAAGAATGTTGTCAATTTAGTAAGAAACAGCCATTATTTATGGTCATTTTGGCATGGAGCAAAGTGAACAGAGCTTCACGGCTGTGAGCAGGTGCTCTAGCAGGTTACTCAGTGCACAAATGACAGAAAAGGACAAACTGGCAGATTAAACATATTGTCCAGCAAAGTCTACACCTCGGTCAAAATCATGTGCATATTCTTAATAGCAGAGAAACTTGCTTTTCCCCCTTCTTAAAAATTAGAAACTCCAGACGCTGAGGGGATAAAGATGTTTTGGGTTAGTTAACACTATTTAGAGCCCTCTCATCTTCTCACCCTTGCCCCTGCTGTTGCCCCAAAAGAACTCCAGCATTCCATCCCAACACCCACCAAGCAGCAAAGCGACCTTTGACAACAGGTCACTTTATGCCACGACTCAACTTATAACTTTCCAGTGGTTTCCATGTTTTTTTTTCTAGGAAAACCCCCAATCCTATACCAGGGCCTCACTATCTGCACATATGCCCCACCTGGAATCACCATTTCCTTAGCTGTCCTTAGGTCCATGTGGTAGTGTGGTATCGCCCCAAGGCACAGTTCACAAGAAGAGCTGAAGAGCTGGCTGTTCACCCTGATCTCAAATTATTTCTTTGCCTTTTGCATCAATTGAATCAGTTACACAGTAACTGGTCTCTGTATGTGGCTTCTTTCACGTACTATAATATTTTCGAGTTTTGTTCATGGCATAGCACGTATCAGCATTTCCTTTTTTTGTTTGCCCATATTATATTGCATTTAAGGATAAATTTGTTAAGCAAAGCCTATAACTGTCCATGTACCAGCCTTTCTCTGGATCCCCTTTGCTTTGGTAAATATCTAGAAATGGAATGTTTGGTATGGAAAATCTCTATTTACCTGTTCAGTAGACTTTCAGAAACATTTTTCAGAGAGGCCATTCTGTTTTATAATCTTGCCAACCATCCATGAGGTTCTAGTACTTCCATATCAATCAGTCACTTTCGTTCTTTTCCCATTAGGTGTTTTTCCCAAGGAAAGATCAGAAGCCAGTGGAAAGGATGATGGAGCTTTTCATAAAGCTGAAAAAGATTCTCAATCAGTTGGCTTCTGGCGCACATCCCCTGCTAGACAGAATGAGATCCCTGAAACAAATGCATCTGTCCAGGAGTGTTCCATTAGCACAGGTAGAAGAGTCACTCGGTAATATTCTTCCTGAGAAATTCTTCCTGCTATGCTGACTTTTATTCAATATTGGGTACAATAAATTCAGCTACCAACCTAGCACCTTTAAGACAGAAACTCACTAGAGGAAAACTCCCGCTTTGGTCATGTTTGGTGAGTAAACCAGTGAGGCTTGTCATTCTGTATTTAGGTTTGCCATTCATGCTTAAAGAAATTATGGAAACTTATAGCCTTACCACTTTTTCTTTCTGTGTTGTCTTCCAGAGCACATGTGGCTCAGGTAGCATTAATAACTCTTGGACATTGTCTCCCAGGCCATGAACAGAAGCACCCGAATGAACACGCCAGCAGGATCTTTCAGTACCATCTCCCAAGCGCTCTGTTCCCAAGGGATTACCACAGAGTATTTAACCTCCATGCTGCCTTCTTCCCAGAAGCCAAAAGGCAACCACACCAAAGATTTTCTAACTTATAAATTGACTAAAGAAGAGATTGCTGCAAAATACGGAATTCCCTTAAACGCTAGTGAGTATACCTTACAATAAGTATGATAATTATTTTTAATGACAAGTGCGTTGCATGTTCTGTCACCACGTCTGATATTAAATGAAGTATTAATTTTATCTCAGAATAAAAATAGAAAACACTTATGCAGTACTTGCTGCGTGTCCTGCCTTTTAACTCATGCCATCGCCACAGCAGCCCTATGAGGTAGTGTCTACACGGTTGCAACTTAATGACGGCAATAGAGGTGTAAAGATACTGAATAACCTGCTCAAGGTTACTGAACTTGGAGGTCTCAGAGCTGTCAGGCTCTCTACACAACAGAGTGTACAGTCATAGATCACTTTAACAATAGACATGTGCTTTGAGAAATGTGTCATTAGGTGGCTTGGTAATCGTGGGATCATAGACAAACTAGACAAGCCAGCCGGCACATCAGCAGGTAATGCTCCAGTGTAGGACTCCGTCATCCATGCAGCCCATCACTGATCACATTGTTGTTAACCTACACTGCTCTGCAGTTAGCATCTGGGGGGTCATAACTAGGAACTCTTGCCGGTAGAAAATGCAAAAGCTTGTTTTAAATGTTCTCAGGTCAATATTTTCCCCAAACTTTCTAGCATTAGACATTTATATGGCATATGGTAGAGCTGTGTGAGTGCAGCCGAGCGTAACTGTTTATCGCATATCAAAACCATTTACTTGATCTATAAACTTTGAGATGCAAAATGTGATCTTAGGAGCTCTTCCAGGTTATATATGGGTGTCTAGTATAGCAATTGGGTTGACTCATTCATTCATCTTTTTTTTCATTCACCAAAAAGCTGTGAATGGCTCTCACGTATCTGGGACCATCGCAGGAGTAGGGCTTTGTGTATTTTTGGAAAATAAAGTGCTGACAAAATGGATCTGTTAGAAGCAAGTCTGAAATATGATTTGAAATCTTTATATTTCTCCTTGGCAAAATGCCACCATTTATTCTGGGCTTGCTTATTAGCTTGTACTTTTCCCACCTAAAAAGACAATTGTTACTCTGCTTTCAACACCAGATGCCTCATATCTGTTATCACTATAGGAAGTTCGAAGACATAAATTTTAGGCTATATAGTCTGAACCAATTCTTTATAAATAAATAGATATGGAATGTACCTAGAAATGATTTTTTTGTTTTCTTCTAAATCATAATGATTAATGCATAACAATTGTGCCTGTTAATTGGCTAATATAGTATTTCATTTTGCTTTTAATTTCTAGCACCATTTTGCTTCTCCCTTTACAAAGACATCATCAACATGCCTGCTGGACCTGTAATTTGGGCATTCTTGAAACCAATGTTGTTGGGAAAGATTTTATATGCACCATATAACCCAGCTACAAAGGCCATTATGGAAAAGGTTTGGCTGACAAACTCAATGTTTCTATGTGGTGTACTGTTTCTGTTCTGGAGTAGCCAACTTCTAAATTTATTTTAGGGGATTCTGACTCATGTCTTCTCTACCATCATCATTGCCTTTGGTGTTTGAAAACTTTTGATAATTCTTTCCTTTGGCCCTAGGTAGTTGTGAATGGGGTAGGGTAAAGGTAATGCCAAGTGGGAGCTTCTGGTGAAATCAACCATCTTGACTCTTGGGAATGAAATTAGGTACAGCTAGACCCCAGACTTTTTAGTGTATCTAAGAAAGCCAAAAAGTTTTCAATTAATGTCAAATGTTCAAAGTATATATAAAAATCATACTAAAAAATGTGTGATTGTTTAACTCATTCAAATAAAAATTAGTTCTTAAAGTATAGATTATTGACTTCATAATTGGTTGTATGATTTAATATTTCTTAACTATATCAAAGATATATATTGAGAAAAACAATATCATCAGGACCAGTACTTAGCATTTTACAGTAATTACTTCCCCTCACTTTTAAGTTGGCTTTAAGGGTAGACATGGTGTTCTATGGTAGAGTGCTTGGCTGAGATGCAAAGGGCCCTGGGCTCAATGCACAGCACTGAAAAGAAAAGAAAATACCAGTAAGCTTGGCTTGAAGACAGCCATGTAGAGCACAGCCGTAGCCCCAGTGTCTTAGAGGCTGAGACAGGAGGCTTTGGAGGTTGAGGCCCTCTCTCTCTCTCTCTCTCAAAAATAGCTTCAAATATTTGAATTATACGCCCACTTTTCTAAAAGCTAAAGAGTGAAAGTGAAAAGAAAATCTGCCTTAGCGTTGCTTGGTCATTAAATTATGGGTGATGGGAGTCTGACATTACTTTTGAGACTACGTAAAATGGACAGGAAGTTACCACTGAGTGTTGTTGCTTTGAATGTTTGTGACTTAATACCTTACTCATCTTATGGGTGTATATACCCCCAATTTCATGTAAATGATGTCACTCTCACTGGTCAAGCGTAGATCCTCCTCACCCTTTTAATGTTTTTAAAACTCAAGTCTCCAGTCTTTCATGTGGTAAAAAGTCCTTTAACCCAATAGAGCTAGCAAAATTCTTTCCTTTTTACAGATGTTAAAGAAATTTTTAATGGCATGAAATGCATTTATTTTATTCTCATATCTCATAATCAAATTCTTATGAAAAGATTCATTTTATTTCTGCATATGTTTTTGGGTTTGTGCTAATATAAACACTGTGGTCAACAAAACACATGTGCATGCATTTTGTGAAATTGATATTTTATTTCAGTAAGGTTAATATCTAGAATTGGAGGGTTTTAGGACATTTTGTTGCTCTGTTTTAATTTGTCTTATTGAAATAGGGTCTTGCTATGTAGCTCATGCTATCCTTGAGCGTTCAGGATCTTCCTGCCTCAGACTCCCACGTGCTAGGGTTGTAGGCATGCACCACCACGCTTGGCTGTGCTTCATTTGGATAGTTCTTTCCAGACTGGCTTCCTAAAAGGCTGTGGTGTACCTGTTCCCAGGAACAAGAATCAAGAGCATCACTTACTTTGTCTTCTAACTTAGAAAATTTAATTGAATAAGAAAATCCTTCCTATGTCTGTGAACTCACTTTAGTAGTGATTTGAAGTTTAACATTGGTAGAAAAGAAAATTTGTAAGGACTCTGGGGAGGCTTCCATTTTTATTATAAATTCATGTTGGACATCAAGCAAGCCCTAAAATTTCCAGAATTTTTATAAATGATCTTGATCTTTGTAAGATATATCACTTGAAACTTTTGAACACATAGGAAAGGTCTGACAATGGCTTTTCTTTTCTTATTTTTTTTAACAATCTTTACCTTTTAATGCTATTTTATATACCAAAAGTTGTATATTGTATTGAAATACATGAAAGATACTAATTGACCAGGTCTCTCTTGTTTCTTTGTTTTTAAGTCCAATGTAACTCTGAGGCAGTTGGCAGAATTAAGAGAAAAATCTCAGGAGTGGATGGATAAGTCGCCAATCTTCATGAATTCCTTCCACCTGCTAAACCAGACAATTCCGATGCTCCAGGTACTAGATCTTTCTGCCGTTCACCTCCCTGGGAAATACAGTTCTTTGATATTTTAATCACCTTTATTATGTGAAGATTGTAACTTAGCATCCATTTTCAATAGATTAGGATATCCTTCCTCCAGAGATAGCATCAGAAACAGAATAGCAGATTTCTCATTCATATTTGTAGCTCCTCCCTTCCTTCTAGATCTTCTTGTCTCTCTACTACCTTAGAGGTGAGAATTCGTACACAGCGATGTAACTATAAGTAGTGCTGTAATCACTACTTAATGACTTTAATTATTATGGCATGGATATGCTCAAGCTATCTCTCTTTGAAATTATTCTGTGGTACTAATTGGTTTTAGAATTTCTGGAGTATTAATGTTCTAGAAAGCATTCAACGTCAGGGGTTCTTTAGTTGATGCATGTGGCATAAATTGCACACAGGTGCTGTCATAATGAATCAAAAAACACACCTAGAAAAAATGTTCTAATAAATTGGTCCCTTCTAAATTTAGTCCTCACTCAGCCACTCGTGATGATCATGCCAGTATAGTTACAGGTTTGATGGTGCAACTCTGTGCACATCAGTTTGAAAAGTATGATTTGTGATTCCTGTCAAAAAAAGGTGCATTCTTTTCTGAAAATACTTATAACAGTTTAGGGAAGTGGTCCAATCACAAACAGAACTTTTGACAACTAAAGAGCAAGCAGCAGAGCTAACCTGTTATCAGCTGGAGAAAAGAATGTCAGGAATGATAGTAATGGCAGTACTCAGGAGAAAGTGGTTTGCATTGAAAAGAGATGACCCCCATAAAACCCAAGAATATTTTGGATATATATATATCCAAATATTCTGTCCCAGACACTGTTACACTGTCTCTGGAGGGAAGGTATATATATATTTGGTTATACATATTTATAAAATATTCTTGGTTTGCAATATATAATATATATAACACTTATATATACTATGTATTATACATATGTTATATATTATATATAATGTATTGTATATGTGTATTATATATGACATGTAGTATATACAATGCATGTGTTATATACATACATACATACATACATATACATATTGCCTGTTTTTATCACCATGCAAATAAATTAAAACCAGGATGACTCATTTGTTTCATTTAAGTTTTCAGGAAAATTTACCTAGAAGCTGCTTTCTTCAGTTTGTTTTGACTAACAGTGAGTGCATAGATAGTTACATTTCTAGTGTGAATTAGAAAATAAATATAAAACCATCAATATGTTTAATAAGTACAAAATGAAGGGTATTTTCCATCAAACATGTCCCCCACAATGTACTGTTCAGTTTAACTATTCTAAGCTAAAGAATACTCATTTGTAGTGGATCTTTCCTAGTGAGTCTCATATAACAAAGTTTCTTGAATAGAATTTTATTGCCCTATGTATTCTCCTAAATGGAAGATTGCTCTTTCCTCCTAAAAACTTGTTATCTATGGAGAGGGGAAAAAAGTAGCCCACACACATTATTTTATTAGGGAAATTTTTTTGTTGGCTAAAGTGCTGAATTACCAAAGGACATATGTTGTACATAATAGTTCCAAAGTGCTGAATTTATTAGAACCTCCATGGCCATCTTAACAGTGAGACAGACTATCAGATAACTGAAGCATCTTTACTCCAGAAAAGGATAAATTGCTACTCTCAGTTCTTGAGGAAAAACTCAGTTTTGTAAATTCACAGGGAGTTTGACATTTGAGGCATTAACAGATGACCTCGCATTGCGGTATAGTGCTTGCTCCACAGTGCTGAGGCTCTGGGCTCTGGGTTCAATCACTGGGGTGCACACACACACACACACACACACACACACACACACACACAAAAGATACAGGGAAATGGTAAGAATTATATTCTCTTTGAGGTGTGTTAAAAATCTGCATAGTAGTGCCTAGCTCACTGTAAAAGAGCTAGTGATGGTTTCAGGGTAGAAGATTGGAAAATAACAATAGAAGCTTTAATATTTTAAATAAATTATTACTTTAAACTATCAGTGTTTCAGTGGAGTGGAGGCTGGTTTTACTGATCTTTTCCCATGACCATATAGTTGTTCTTGTTCAATACAGAGCAGTACTATAATAATGGACACTGACTTTTCTGATGAGTCATTTGTCCTCCACTTTAGAAAGAACCTGGAGCCAGGAAGGAGGCACCTCACAGTTGGGGATGAGTAACTAGAATACCAAGCAGTTGTGAGTTCAAATGTCATGCAGACTTTGCAAATGTCAGCAGTTGCTTTTGTTTATCTCAGGAGAATGAAATACACCCTGAACCACATTATTTATAGCATATATTTAAAAGGAAGTAATTTATTAGAGCTAAGAAAAATTCTGTTTCATTGAGTACAATTCTCTGATGTTAAAAATAATTTTGGTTCCCTCTGGACACTTTTAGAAATCTGAGCAATTTGTGTGAAAACAGACACTCATTCTTTCAAATCATTGTGTATGAGCCCACAAGCAGGTACCTTAATAACGCCCGGCGGTGGCTGCTTTACTGTTCCAAGGTCGTGTGTAGAGTGGCAATGATTAAACATGTTTTCTTCTCATATTGAAACTGGCTCTTATTATTAATTTTAGAATACTCTAAGGAACCCCTTTGTGCAAGTTTTTGTAAAGTTCTCTGTGGGACTCGATGCTGTTGAACTCCTGAAGCAGATTGACGACCTTGGTGAGTCCCATCGCACAGTAGAATTTCATTCCCTGCACATCAGAATGGGAGAAGAGACCTAGTGCCCTGTACCCGTGAGAGAACTTCTCTTTTCTTCTGCATTTAGTTTTTTTTTGGCTCCTGGAAGAAAAGTGGGACCCTAGACATGTCTACGATGTTTGCTGTTAATTAGGAGTAGTGGTATTGTAAACACTTCTTATCATCATTCATTTTAATGATTCTGCAGCAAGATACATGGTGTAAATGCAACTTTTACTTTCATCATGGGAAGGCAGAAGTAAGGTAGCACATTTGACTTTTTTCCCTTCCTTGATAACTCAATGAGAAGTCAGTCCTCACAAGTGTGGGAAGGTGAGACGGTTTCTGGCAGCATTTAACATTTGATCTCTGCTGGTCTCGGCATCACCAGGATGTAACTGGAAAAGGCTATAGAGTTAACAAAGGCAAATGGGGAGACTCAAAAGAAAATAAGCCTAAATAAGTATTCAGGGTTGAATCTTCCTCTCAAAGTCATTTAAAAGGAAGAAGCTGCAGAGAATCAAAGGCAGCTGTCTGAACTTACGTATTCCCTCTGCCAAGTCCCCACCTTCAACCTAAAGATGCAAGACATCTAATTCAGGCTGTGTCTGATTCACTGTTGCTATGCAACCACAAGAATGAAGAAGGGATTGAGAGCATCAGAATTTGGCAGCAGCAGAGCAAATACCCTCTTCCTCCCCAGCACCTCTGGGACACATATGACTTAGGTAGCAAGCCGGTAGGGAAGAATTATGTCTATATTTGCAGGTAGCCATATGATGTATAATTGCATGCATTTGATGATAGCCAAGCTAATCTGATTAAAGAGAGGTATTTGTTTTCCAAAAGTAAATGGTAAGTCACCATTTGATAAAAATATCAGGGATAAACTATAAAGTTCTTAAATAAATTTTGTCATCCCTAACTTTTAAAATAGATGAGGCTTAGAATTTAAAATAAGATTAAAATAAGTACAACAGTAAGCATAATACATTTGAAGGCCTGAGTTTGATGCTCAAAACTGATTGCAAATATGCAAACACATGTGCATACATACATGCATAATACACACATATGTTTGTCAATGAGACTTGTATTATAATTACATAGGTATGAGATTATACAGTTAGACCTGGGAGCTGTTACTGCCCCTCCAAAGCTTTTCCTTGAGTTCACGTACCAACAGGTCTAGAGACTCCTTTTTCGTTATGTTGACTCCCAGTATCCGCTGGAGGCCACAGTGTTCAGCAGCAGTATAACTCTCCCTTGTCAGCATCTCCACCACGTAAAGGCTTTTACTTTTAAATGTATTGAGAAATGTATTTAGGAAGCTGCCCTCTGTGAGGAACAAGGACTTATTTTGGATAAGGTAAGGAACGTGTTTAGAAAGGATTTATGACAGTTGCAGCTCAGACTTCATGATGAGCAAATTAATAAAAACTTAGTTGGTCAAATGATTTGTTAACTCGTGATTTCATATTTACCCTTGGTCCCTACTGCTTTCCTCACAAGGAATCCTCCAACTGCAGAATAATTAAACCCTCTTTCTTCTGGAGTAATTACTTAATATTAAATCTTGATCTTTTTGTCTGGGTTAATTTAGACACGAATAGAGATGAGTCACATAAGACTTTCTTGTTTATTTACGGTGGTGGTACCAGGAATCAAATCCCAGACTTTGTGCGTGCAAGGCAAGTGCTATATCACTGAACTCTGCCCCCAAAATTGTCTATTGATAATATAAGAAAGTGGCAAGTATCTAATATAGACCACCATCTTTCTTAGATTTTCGATATTGCAGCTTTTATTTTATTTTATTCTATTTTAAACTATGTGGCTATCTGTATGCCTCTGTGAAGGTATTAGTGCAGGTACCCACCCATGTTGTCCAGGTGTCAGACGCCCTGGAGCTGGAGTTGCAGGTGGCTCTGAGCTATGCAATGTGGGTTCTGGAAACTGAACTCTGGTTTGCAAGTGCTTTTAACTGCTGAGTCATCTCTCCGGCCCTTCTGTTGTCCAGCTTATACTCTGTACAGACTTTTTTTTGTTTAAAATTCTTAAACATTTTTTTGTCATAAGGAAGCATTTTTGTTTAGTTTATTTAAAACAGTGATAGTTAGCACATAGTTTATTTCCTACATGATATATTTACTTTTTCTGTGTGTAGTATATGCACATAACATGTTCATGTGTGTGTACATACATATGGAGATCAAAAATAACTCTCTGTCTCCATCCTTTTTTTTTGAGACAGGGTCTCTCACTGAACATGGAACTTGTCAATTCAGCTAGACTGTCTGGCCAGCAGGCCTCAGGGTGTTACCTGTTTCTGTCTCTACCCCAACCCCTGCCAATGCAGGCACTGCCATGCCTGGCTTTTACATGGGTGCTGAGCATTCAAACTCAGTGTCCCTCTGCTTGCCTGCTAAGTACTTTGCCTACTGTTCCAGCTCCCCAGCCACTATCTGTATAATTCTTCAGGATGTGCTCATTCTTAGTCCTTTGTTATTTAAATCGTAGTAGAATATACTTCTGCACTATCTTGCATCTCTTTGAGCCTGGTTGACTGTTTTTGTAACTACCTTAACATTCTCCTCAAGGAATTTCTGCAGAACTGGCAACATTTTTGTCAGCATAGAATGCTAGGTATTTTCAAAGAAAATTCTACAGTGCTACCTGATTGTTACAATTTAGTTTAATGGGTACCATTTGCAATCAATCAATCAATCAATCAATCAATAAATGCCCTCAATATTTTGTTACTACTTCTGGAATAAAGATAACAATCTCTCTTTCTCCTTGCTTCTTTAGATGTCCTCAGGCTGAAACTGGAGAACAACATTGATATCATTGACCAGCTTAACACACTGTCTTCCTTGACAGTGAACATTTCCTCCTGTGTGCTGTATGACCGCATTCAGGCAGCACACACTGTGCAGGAAATGGAGACGGTGGCTGAAAAGCTCTACAAAAGCAACGAACTTTTCGGAAGTAAGTGTTGTCCCGCTGGATTAGAGAGTCTTTCTGTACTATAATGGGCGACATTCTTTTCTAATCTCTTTCATCCAGAACTCAAAAGAGCATAGCCTGAGGGTTGGTGCCCTTTCTGATGTCAGTATAAATGAGAACCCTTCATTTAGTCAATCCACTACACTGTCAAAGTACCAGAAACCTTCAACAAATATCTTATCTCACTACAGAAAAATTAAGAATGGAAAGCATTGCATTTAAGGGTGAAGTTTAGCCTAGCCTCATTATCAGTCAAGGTTATCTATTTAAGAGGATCTTTTTTGTCATTTAAGTAACTGGTTTACAGTGATATATTTAATCTTTCACTTTCTTTGTGACTATATTCTGAACTCCAGCTTTGAACCCTTGAGGCTGACACCTCTTAGGAACCATCCTCCTAAACCAAGAGCCTGAATCCACCATCCTGTTACTAACTCAGTAGTCTGGCTGCTCCCTAGTAGGCCCTCTGATCAGCGAGCGAGACTGCCCATGGAGTAACTCTTGTGCTGTTGTTGCTGGTTTATTTTTAGGTGTCATTTTTAAGCTTCCATCTAACAGAAGCTCATATAGAGGCTACAACTCTGAAAATGTCTCTCTTCCTCCTATTGTAAAATACACCATCCGCATGAGTCTGAAGACTGCACAGACCACGAGGAGCATCAGAACCAAGATTTGGGCCCCAGGGCCACACAATTCTCCATCGCACAACCAGATCTATGGCCGGGCTTTCATTTATTTGCAGGATAGTATTGAAAGAGCGATCATTGAATTGCAAACAGGAAGGAACTCCCAGGAAGTTGCTGTCCAGGTTCAAGCAGTTCCCTATCCCTGCTTCATGAAAGATAAGTAAGTGAGCAGACCTGCATGCCTTGCTAGAGGTCAAACCCACTTTGAGGACTACTCCCTTATGCCTTGAAATATCAAACAGAGGGAAGACATTTACTGAGCCTTTGCCATATGTTTAGAACCTAAAACAGAGCATCCCTGGATGTTTCTTTAAGGGATATTTTTTGCATCCTTTAGGAGAATAAGATCAAAATGCCTTGTATATAAATCTAAACTCTCTGTTACACATGAAATTCTTTCCCATATGTTATTTCATTTGTTCCTCCTCCATCCCTATTCAGTTAAGTGGAAGCAGTATCATTGCCCACAGTTTTCAGATAAAAATGATACGTGAGAGCCTGAGTCACTTGACTAAGACCTATGGCTGATCCAGCCCTGGGCCATCTGATGATGGTACCCACATTTTCTCAGTACTCGACCAGACCTGAAAACACATTTGGAAGAAACATTACAAGAGCACTTTTATTAACAAATAGGAGCCCTTACCCAATTCTACAGCCAGAAACTGTAACAGGAATGGACCTGGTCCAAGATAAAACTCATTTAACAAATGTTCTATTATAAACATCTGCCTCAGGAAACAAATTATATATTTCCGTTCCCCCTGAAAAGCATACTTCTCAGTAGCAATGCGTTTCTGCACACTAAAGTGATAGCAAGTGCTAGTGACCTCATGGTCCATTAATAATTTGCATTTTTCATGAGTGTCTAAGAATGGTCTTGGGACCTTCCTCTAAAGAAAGACTTTGGCCAGCCCGAGATGCAAAACAGATTAATGCAGAAGCTCACTGTGAAGGGCTGCCTTTGCCTCTCCCATTGAAAGGCTGTGATTTTCAGAACCATGGTCTCCTGGGTACAACCACCATCAGCATCTGGGAAGGTATTCACAAGCGCATTCCTGATCTTTCCATTAAAATAAATGAGTAGGTTTCAGGTTGGGACCATGACTCTGTTTTATAAGGTTGAAGGGTGTTTCTGCTATGCGGCCAACGTGAGGCCACACCAAAAAAGATCTTTTAGGCATTATAACTGGCAACTCAGGGATACGTGTAAGGCTGGTGGGCTTTCAAGGTCCCTCGACTTGAATTTATTGCCAAAAAAGGCATTTCTATACTATCTATGAAACATCTTCGAAAAATCCAAGTTCTTTGTATTTTAAATTAAATTTTCTAGATTTTGTGTTATTTAATTTGGGGAAATTTAGTTTAACAATATTTATGAACTTCCTTAAAAGTTAATATTTCCCAGCTCATAAATAGCAGAGCCGTGTTAATATTTGTTCTGAGCTCCCTAATGAAAGTGTAATCTCCACACGTGCAGGTGTGGGCTTCTTGCACCTTGCAGCCTGCAGGCCAGCGTTTATTTTGATGCCTGGATCCTCTGTCTTTCTCCACAGCTTCCTCACCAGTGTCTCCTACTCCCTTCCAATTGTGCTCATGGTCGCCTGGGTTGTGTTTATAGCTGCCTTTGTTAAAAAGCTTGTTTATGAGAAGGACCTTCGGCTCCATGAGGTATGTTGAGAATCTTCTCTTGTTGTGAGTAGGTCCTAGTCATAGAACAGCTAATTACTATGACTTTCATGCCTATTCAGACTCGGTCAGCATAGCCCACACCTTGCAAATTAAAGAGAAAGACAAACATTTTACAAATCACAAAGGTAGTCATTATTTTGTTTTCACAAAAAGTGACAAAAAGGACATTTGATGTGTATTTCTGAGAAGACAAAATCAGAATAATATTGAATAAAATATGAATATAATTATGATTCTCACAATAATATTTTCCAGAGTAATTACCTATAGGATGTAGACTTTGACAAGGATTATCAATTTAGATACTGATACTATCAAGGCAGAAAGATTGCTGACATGATAACCAAGCTAGGTACAGATACAGACATGGATACTGGCATGAAGTTTATTTTGCTTTTCCAAAACAAATTCCCTTTTCAGTATACTTTGTCTCTTGCAATTATCTTTCAGTTGCAATTTGCCACATGTTTCATGAACTGATTTAAGCCTGGCTGTCTTCCAGACTGTATGTCATGGTTTCCAAATAACAGTCGGAAAGTTTGAATTCACACTTCAAACCTTAATTGGGTTGCTTGGTCCTTTCTACCTTGTATGTCTCTGGCTCCCAATCCTTAAAAGTAGGTCTTTAAAGATTAAAGGACAACTTTGAAGTAGAAAACTGTAGTAGACACTGAGCTATTTTCTACTTCAAAACAGATACCTGCCTTAAATATGTTACTCATGATAGAAACAACAAGCACAATTGTACATGTGTGTCTATATATACACTTGTGGGTTTATGTGCACACGTATGTATGTTTCACACTCATCACTTTGTTTTGTGTTAGAACATGATGCTGTTTGAATGCAGCTGTGTATGTCACCCAAAATATCAGAGCACAATGCGGTCCTTTTTTAGTAGAAGAGATGAAAGACATATTTTTAACAGTGAACCATTTCTGTGTGCTAACTCAATGTCTTCACTTAGTAGGCATCCACCTTCAAGGTTTATAGGGTCAGAGTTACATAGTGAAAAAATATACTGAACTTGGAATCAGAGCTTGAGGCTTTGAGACTTTGGGTTCTGCTAATCATGTTTGCTTGAGCTTAGTCCCTAAACTCAGTATCTCTTTTTTTCTAGTCTTCACTTAGCACAGTATTGTAGGATGGAGATGGTTCATAACAGAGGTGTTCGATTACCTGCATTATCTTTATTGAAGATATCAGTTCTTTTTTTTTAAAAAAAAGCCTCTGAAATTAGGATGTATTTGACACAGTGGCATGAGTTATTCAGCAGTAATTTTTTTGTTGGCATGCAAATTAATGTCACATCTTAAAAACAATGAGCTCCTAAACTCAAAGGAATACAGTAGAGCTGTGGAGTAAGTTTGCAGGAGGTGTGGCATGAGTGGCAGGTCCCCAAGGACGCCAGCTTGGCCTCTCCACGGCCTTTAGTTCACAGCTATCTCCTTCTCAGAGAGGAGAAGGCTGTGTGTGCCCAGGAAGAGAGAGGGACCTGGGGAAGACTAGGAACCTAGTTAATCACTAGCACAAGTGTCTTGACCTCCATCCAACCCTTTGCTAAACATAGCTGCTTTCCTTCAGTGATGCAGGCTTTTAGGACATTTCCAGAATGATGATGGTCAATCTCTTTGGTTACCAGAAACTTGAAATTGCTTTTTGATGACATAATTTTATACTCAGTTAAAGCATAAAAAGTGCCCATATCCTACTTCTTTTTCATTCAGATTAAAACACAAAGGTTAAAAAAATTTACTTCTTCCTCTTTATAACTAGTTTTAATTTGGGGCAAAAAACCCCTAATTGACTGTATCTCAATGAAGTCATTAATATTTGACCCTGTTGTAATATACTACTAAGAAGTCTCTTTACCTTTGGAAGCATACAAATATTAATAACCAATAAGCCTATTTTTGAAATTAAGCCTTAAAACACTTTTTAAATGCCCTTCATGAGTTTCGTTCTACATTCTGTGCTTTTAACAATTAAAATATTACAGCTCTAAAATGTTGATTTTTTTATAACAGAAAAAAAATCTTCTTTTTAAATGTTTTATGAGCTAGTTTCAACTAGTTGATCTAAGACTCTATATGCTTTCGTAGGACACATACTTCCTTGCTAGCAGGAGTTTGGAGCATACCTAATAATAACCACACCATCATTTTTAATCTTACAAAACTTTTTAAAAATTAATATAATTTTTGTTAAGAAAATTAATTTTAAAAATTGAAATAAAGGATGTCATTATTCCTAATGACTTAGTGTTTGGCCTACCGTTGAACTGGATAACACTGCTGTCAAGCAAATATATGAATATTTGTGGCTTCTCTTCCTATATCAGTGTTTGCCTCTGAACAGAAGCCTCTTAGGAATGTGGCAACATGTTCCTGCAAATTCTTCTGGAACCTCTTTTTTAGCGACGGCTGTAAACTAGGCCAGCTTGGACCACTGTGTACCAAGGCTTTTCCGGTTATCAGTTATTGACGAATTGCTCTGGCAGGTTAGGGAGGCTTGGGACAAGTGACTCTTTGATTACAAAGCAGGCACCTGACATCTGCCACTTTGAGGAGGAACCAATAGCCTCAAGAAAGCGCAGCCAGTCATTCTCTGTGGGCTGTCTTCCGCGCACAACTTCGGTCTTCTTTGTCACCACAGAGTGGGCACAACTCACAATGATTTGTAGATGACCTGTCTCTCAGAGCTCTTCCTCGTTATGAGTACAGCTGTCCTCATGGCGTAAAAGCCTGGACTTCTGCACTGAACTTTCATGTTCGATTGTCAATACTTCAGGGAGAACCCAGCTCAGCCTGTTTCAGTGGAAACTGAAATAACCAAACTCAAAGTTTTACCAGCTCTTGGCAATAAAAATTATGTCTCGAGTTTAAAAGTCTCCTAATTACTGTGATAAGCACCTTCACTGTTAATTGTGAGGCCTGCCAAATTGTTATTTAATAAATCTACGGATGGAGAGGGTTCTAGATGCAGGAAGACTTTAAACTAGAGTTGCTGGTCACCAGGGGAGAAAAGTATGTTTAAACACATAACGTACACTTTATTTTGTGGTCGTGATGTAGCCTAGATGTGTGATAGTCACCTTAAATAATATATGGGCATTGTTTATTACTCATGTGCATTGCAGTTGGAGAGAGTTTGTGGCTTTTTTATAGGCCACATAAGATTAAATAGTTTAGTGATATATGTATGCCAGTTGCTTATGCTCAAGCATCCATAAGCAATTAAATCTTAAATGCAAATAATACCTGGGGATGGATAAAAAAAGAGTTTGCATGTCAGAATCACATGGGGATTGATGAGTATTTCTGAGGTGCAGTCATTAAAAATGACACAATAATTTTCTTTAACTGAGTGAGGAATATGGGAAGAATTTCCAGAGTAAAATCATTGAGTTTTGCTTCTTAAAACAAATCATGTTGTAATTTTGTTTTCAATAAAGACAAGACTTGCAACTATGGGAAACTTTCCATGGTGAATCTCTGCTCAATGCAGTTTCTTCACTTTGACCCCCCCCCTCCTATTCCCATGGGAACATAGATGGAGTCTTCATTGTAGGAGGGCTGGGGCCAAGCAGGAGCACTAGAAGAAGGTGCAGGGGAGGACAAAGTTAAGAGGAGAAGTCGCCGACGTTTTCTCAGTGGTGATTAGCTTAAGGCCCACTGCTTAGACTGTTGGCAGGCAGGTAGCTGTCTCCATGGTGACAAGAACAAGCAGAGGTATCAAATATGATAAGTTGGAAAAAAATAAGCAAAATGTGCTACATTTGGCTTGTAGAATAAAATACTTAGTATAATATTATTATTGTTGCTGTTGTTGTTTTTCTAGACAGGATAAGGAGAGAGACATTAAAAATTATTTATTCTATAGAATACTGAACTATATAGCTGTTAGTGAAGCATTTCTTTTATTATTTTAAAAATGGAACATTAACTTCATAAGCTTAATCTTAATCATAAATTGTCAAATATGGAAATTGGAATATCTAGGTTCCCTAAGTGTCCCACTTGTACCAATTTTAAGACAACTGGAGCTGAAGGGGGTTGTGGTCATCAGATTCTTTTGCATTTTTGCAAGAACAGCCATTATACTGTGATGAAATATTTTGGCCCTGGGGATATCACTGAGTCAGAAAAGAGTATTAGCTGAGAAACTGACCTATAGTATCTCAGATACCTGAGTCCATTGTGGGTGTATGAATACCTTTTTGTAAAATAAGAGGCCAAGACTGACACAGACTAGCCACTGATGTTAGTGATGATGAGGTCATCACAAAAGGCAGAAGGTCATGCTCCAAACTGCCGTATTTTGAATAATAATCCACATCTATTCCATTCCGCTCATGAAACATGAGCGATAATTATAGTGTTCATTAAGGCTTATTAAAAATATATGGACTTTTATTATTTCACTTTCTACATTGGGACTGAAGTTAAACTATGGTGGCTTTTTCCCAGACTGAAATATTTAAACCTAAGCAAATATCAAGTTCATGCTGTAAAAATCATAAGGGAGATACTAGAAATATGGTGTCCTATTCTAAATCTCATTAATCTAGAGAAGTTAGCTAGTTTCAAAGCTAGATGTGCATGCAGGTGTGTGAATGGGCATTTGTGTGTGTGTGAGAGATGGGTGTGATGGGTGTGTATGTATGTGTGTGAATGTGCATGTGTGTGTGATGGGTGTGTATGTATGTGTGTGAATGTGCATGTGTGTGTGATGGGTGTGTATGTGTGTGAATGTGCATTTGTGTGTGTGTGAGAGATGGGTGTGATGGTTGTGTAGGTGTGTGTGTGACTCTGCATGTGTGTGTGATGGGTGTGTATGTATGTGTGTGAATGTGCATTTGTGTGTGTGTGAGAGAGATGGGTGTGATGGGTGTGTACGTATGTGTGTGAATGTGCATGTGTGTGTGTGTGTGTGTGTGTTGCTAGGGATTGAACTCAGGACCTCTACAGCTAAGCAGGAGTTCTATACTCAATTATTTATCTATGTTCTGAATGAGAGAGAAAAAACTGGACAGAGATAAAGGCAGAGGCAGAGAGACAAAGCCGGCATGTGTGTACCATTGTACGTGTATTTGAAATCAGAAGACAACTTTCAGGAGTCTGGTTTTTTGTCTTCATCTAAGATCTGGTATTGAATCCAGGTCATCAAGTCTGCAGTGAAGAGCCTCTACCCCGGGTTATCACACTGGTCATAGAAATGTATGTTTTTATTCACAAGAAAGTTCTTCTCCAACAGAATCATTATCTTTGTTGGGGTGCCACACTGAGAACTTAAAATCCAAGAGGATCTGGTACAAAGTCTTAGCAATCAGAAAGAATTCACATACATTGTTCAAATGTTTGTTTTCACATATGAAGAGACTCTTGAACATTTTGTCACCATACAGAAGTAATTGCCACTTAGGAATTCATCAGCCAAAGAAACGCCTAACTCTCCCTTCTTCTTCTAGTACATGAAGATGATGGGCGTGAACTCCTGCAGCCATTTCTTTGCCTGGCTTATAGAAAGTGTTGGATTTTTACTAGTTACTATTGTGATCCTCATCGTTATACTCAAGTTTGGCAATATACTTCCCAAAACAAATGGCTTCATTTTGTTCCTATACTTTTCGGACTACAGCTTCTCAGTGATAGCCATGAGCTATCTCATCAGTGTTTTCTTCAATAACACCAACATTGCAGCTCTCATTGGAAGCCTCATCTATGTCATTGCCTTTTTCCCATTTATTGTTCTGGTTACAGTTGAGGATGAGTTGAGCTATGTTATAAAAGTATTCATGGTAAGTTAACTGTTGAAATGTGCCCTTGTGTGATATAAATGCCTCCCTCCCTTAGTTTGTGAAAAGAATTTCAAACCAAAAATTCCCTTACATAATTAAAAATTAAGTGATAGAAAATTAACTTAACCCTTCTAAAGATAGAGCTTTCTAATTGCTGTCTTCTCTGAAAGGAAACATTTCTTCCCACAGACTCTAAAACGATTAGTGATACTGATAAGCTATAGTTCTTGACCAGTTAAAGTATTACCTGCCATGTTTTAGAGATCACCAGAATTCTGACTTCTCTGGTTCAGATCCTTAAACATCTCAGTTTCTCTCATGCTAGAACCATTCTCATGTATGAAAAGTACTTCTGGTTTTCATGAGTAACACATAACCTAAAGGAATAGTGATGGATACATTGACAGCATGTACTCAAGTTTGAATCTTTTCTTCTGCTTTTCCTAATTCAGAAACACTAAATTGAAGAATAATATGACTGAATTTAAAATCCAGAAAACAGAGGGCACTTCCCCTCATATTAAGGCTTTACTGTTCATAGACATAGATTTGATGAATAACTTTAATTCAACATTGAGTGCTCTAAAACTTAAATTTATAATTTGTAGTGATTATCAATATCCAACCAATAAATATTTTAATGTAGTCTCATTCATAATTCTATCACCTGAAATAAATTTAGAAGCATTTTCTGGCACTGATGTCAGTTAATTTGAATCTTCACACTCTATTACTCTGTCATTTTCTACCTTACAAATTTCTGAGCAATATTTGATAAGCTTCAACACATATTTTAGATTCTTAAAAAAGCATTCTCCAAGTTCATTGCCTCTCTCTTTTTCTCTCTGTCTCTCTGTTCTCTCTAGTCTTTCATCTGTCTCTCGCTCTCTCATTGCAGTATTTTTGGTAAGGGATTTTAGTATTTTAAATTAGGCTTAGAGGATGAGCTTCAAGCTTTTTCTCTATGTCTAACAGTTTAAGCATTTTGAGACCCTGTAGGTGAAATCTACTGGCACTGTCACCACTGTTCATTTTCTTCCCAGAGCCTGCTGTCCCCAACAGCGTTCAGCTATGCAAGTCAATATATTGCACGATATGAAGAACAAGGCGTGGGTAGGTTCAATTTCTTTAAAACTGGATTTTATCTCTGTGATATGTGTCAAAGAGGATTAAATAGCTGTCTTCAATTTCTAGGTCTTCAGTGGGAAAATATGTACAAGTCCCCTGTGCAGGACGATACCACCTCATTTGGTTGGCTGTGCTGTCTAATTCTAGCAGACTCTTTCATTTATTTCTTTATTGCCTGGTACGTCAGGAATGTCTTCCCAGGTAGGAACCTGCGTTTCCTAGATGCATCCTTCTTCTGGCTTTCATCACTGTAAGTCAGCTAACACATATGCACCAATAGTTGGCTTCTCAAACACAGTCTTCAAAGCAGTATACTAAAACCTTAAAACTCTCCTGAGACAAAAAGCTGGTCTGGCACTTGGAATAGGACTGTGGAATATGCAAAGGGACCCTGTGAGAACTCTGTGGAGTCAGAATGATTTTAAACACTGGACTGTGGTGATGCTTGCATTAGTACATGAACAAAAATCATCCACTGCACACTTAAAATGAGTAAATCTATAATATAATTGTACTTCACTGACATGGGTTTTAAAAAGAGATGATCTTTTTGGCCCTGTTTTGTAAACTGAACTCAGTCTTTTAGTTTGTATAGTCTTCTACAATGAAGCAATTTCCTGAACCACTCATAGTGTTCCATCTCATTTCCTTCTTCCTCATGTATTCTCATTACAGGGACATATGGCATGGCAGCTCCGTGGTATTTTCCCATCCTTCCTTCTTATTGGAAAGAGCAATTTGGATGCGCAGAGGTGAAGCGTGAGAAAAGCAACGGCCTTATGTTTACCAACATCATGATGCAGAACACCAACCCTTCCGCCAATAAGACCAGTAAGTCAATAGCATGCATCATTATAAGAGAAACGACACCAAAAGCTGCATGGCTGGTGATTTTAATTACATTTTTCTAAATGACAAAATTATCATCCCTTTTGTCATGCATGAGCATGTCTACGCATATGTGTTTACGCTCTTACAGGCATTGAATTGTGCCTTCTCCTGGGCTCATTAGCTCAGTTGGTTAGCATATGCTGCTAATTAAGCCAAGAACTAGATATCCCTTTGTGGTCCAGTTAGACTCACACAGAGAAATATTTTGTTCCTTGCCCACAGCCTGCATCCCTTACTCTAGCCATCTGCTGCCAGTCATAGGAGTAACCAAGAAACAAAAATGGGTAATGTAGCATAACCCCCAGTTGATGCTGAGAAAAATAGAACAAAACTCATGCCTCTTGGCATGGGGTGAGTGTTATTGTCTATCTGAAAAGATGCCCTCTGTAAGTGGTGCGGTGGCGATGCCTGAAGAAGGTATAGATAGGAAAATTAGCTGGATTCTGTCAGCCACAGATCCACAGAAACGCTGTTACTGTAAAACCACAACTTGCAAACATTTATTTCATAAAATGATGCCATCCTTCCCAATCAGAGAGCAAACCTTCTGCCTTCTGGGTTGTCTCTGAATATTTAAGATCTGTTTTTGTTTGTTTGTTTGTTTGTTTAAAGAAACTGTAAAATTGTAATACTGTGAGAACTGCTTTTTCCAACAGAGAAGGCTAATACACTAAACCCTAGAGAATGTGGTTTCGTACTCTTGCTCATCCTATAAGCAGGTCAGAAGGAAGCTAGAGAATATAATAAATCAGTTCCTTCTGGCCTTTTTAAATTTAAAGATTATAGTTGCATAATCTCCTATTTTTAAAGGAAAGTCTAACCCAGCTCCATTACTTACTGATGAGCTTCCAACTCTCCTCTTGGTTTCCCTCCAGGTCCTGACTGTGCATTTCCCTCCAACATTGAACCTGAACCTAAAGATCTCCAAGTTGGAGTTGCCCTTCATGGGGTCACAAAGATGTATGGCTCAAAGACGGCTGTTCAAAACCTCAATCTGAACTTTTACGAAGGGCACATTACATCATTGCTGGGGCCAAATGGAGCTGGAAAAACCACAACCATGTATGTTATTTTTCAACTAAATGTCAAAGAAGGATATTATTAATGATAGCTTTTTATAAACTGAGATCCTGAACTAAGAAGAAAGTAGAGCTATTCCGTCTTCCAGATGGATCAACTTTTCCTTGGTAGAATGTAATGTAAACCAGAGGCTCCAAACTGTGAGCTCCAAGGCCATCTTAGGCCACTGAAATAGGCTTATTTGTGTGACTTAGTGCTGGCCCATCCCATGTGCCTTAAAATTTTTAATTCAGTGCAAATTCCAAATAACAGTAAGTTTTCTTGCCATGTCTTAGATCAGTGGTTCTCAGCCTTCTTGATGTTGCAACCCTTTAATACAGTTTCTCATGTTGTGGGGACCCCAACCATAAGATTGTTTCCTTGTTACTTTAGAACTGTAATTTTGTTGCTGTTATGAATTATGAAGCAAATATCTGGAATTTATAATATCTGATATGTGATCCCCCAAAGAGGGTCAAGACCTTCAGGCAGAGAAGCCCTGTCTTAGGGTTCTAAGTGTGTGCATATTGAGACAGGGGCTGTAGGTGAAGGTTCATTAGTGTTGTTCTGTTTGACATGCATGTGTTCTCTGGTTAATCCCTTGTCTCAGATCCATACCTCTATATCTGTCAGTCTGTCCCTTTTATTTGTATTTCTCTCCAGGCCAGGTTTAAGTCTGAGCTTGCACACCCTAGTATGGACACACCACCCCATCTTCTCTATCACAGGAAGCATTTGCCTTGATTCATAAAGAAACTTAAACCAACATCTCACACAGGTCAAGGTCAGGAAGAGCACATGGACTGTTCTTTCTCTCTACTGACCGTCCTGTGTCAAGCTAGAGGGAGGACTGGGATCTCAAGATTCCTAGGTTATTTTTATTGTTTGCGTGTTTGCCTCCAGGGCTCCACCTTCACATTCTCACTGTCAGTGCTAAGCCATCACTGGATTTTAGCCCTTAAGGAAATGCCTCGCTTTCCCAAGGAAAGCTCTACATTCTATTTTTAATCATCTTGAGCCAGTCCAGCAACTTCTCAAATGCTGACATCAATGTTTCTTTCTAAATAACTGGAGACAAGTGAAGGTTCAGATAAGAGTAAACATGAAGCCTTTTATTAGTATGACTTGTTAAAAGCCAAGGTTGGCTTTCTGGAACACAACACTTAAAACGAATACTTCTAAAGCATATTTTCCCAATGGGAAATGAGAGGCAGGGAAGAAAAGAGATAGCAAAGGTGTTTGAAGAAACTAATTTTGGCTGAGAATGCCATATTTTATTGATCTAGATATAAACACTATATATATACATACATATATATATGTGTATATATATGCATAAAGGCATGTTATCTGTGTTTCAATGGATGTTATGAGGAATTGCTATTATCCTGATTCATTATTTAAGTACTATGAGAGACAGGAGAGAACTTCTCTAGAGCTCCTGGGGATTTTGTTACAGTGAAGGGAGGAGATGATTACTAAGTAACTGCCCAACTGACTCAGCACTTGAAAGGTGTTGAGCATTTTCTCGGTGAAATGCTTTGGCCATAATACAGAGAATATGACTGAAGAGGGTAGGGTTATTTCATGAGCAAGCATGTGGCAATGCCTTCTGCCCCCTGGTGGTAGCAGATGTCGGCAGTTAGGGGCCCAAGAGACCAAAAAGGTGTAAACATGACTTCTGAAATACAGTTTTGGGTAAACTGTGTATGAGTTCATCACTCAATGAAAGAGGCAAGAAGATATGGTATCACGGTTAAGATCATAATTGGTCTGATGACCTTGTAAGACAGTGGTTCTCAATGTTCCTAAGGCTGTAACCCTTTAATACAGTTCCTCATGTTGTGGTGACCAATCATAAAATTATTTTGTTGCTACTTCAAAACTGTAATTTTGTTATTGTTATGATTTTTAAAGTAAATATCTGATATGTGACCATGCAGATTGAGAACCATGGTTAAATGGTGTCTCATGAAGATGTAGCATCATCTGTTGGATTCTTAAGACAAGTTTGTGATTAAGTGATAGACTCTAGTCTGGAGACATGAACTGGAGGTTTGCCAGGCTATAAATAGGATCCCAAGGAAACACAGTATGTTCAAGGAGAGTGTGCTTTCAAATCAAAAGCATACTCAGTTCCAATGCTATTGCCACCACCACCATCATGCAGTGTTTACACAACACCCTAAATAACTAAAAGCTTAAAAGTCATTTTTAGTTTTTCATTCCCACTTAATTCCTTTTTGTTTCACAGCTTGCCTTCACTTAAAGAGATGCACTCCAGCATTTTTTCCTAACATATGAGATATATTTAGTTTTGCTATCTAGTTTGAATGATTGGTCCATACCTAAATTATTCCATCTTCATTTCCAGCTCCATGCTGACTGGGCTGTTTGGTGCCTCAGCAGGTACTATTTTTGTATATGGGAAAGATATCAAGACAGACCTAAACACTGTTCGGAAGAACATGGGAGTTTGCATGCAGCATGATGTCTTGTTCAGTTACCTTACCACCAAGGAGCACCTCCTCTTATACGGCTCCATCAAAGTCCCTCACTGGACCAAAAAACAGCTCCATGAGGAGGTTAAAAGGTGAGTTAAGCCACAAACAAGGGCATGGCTTGGTAACCTCTCCCAAGAATATTTACCCTTTTGGTGAAACTCTGGTGGTAATAACAATAGGAAATGTTCTCTCATGAACATTTGCTTTGCTTTCTATTTATCTGGTAACGTACTTAGCATGTTATCATCTCCAGCTGGTTATACACCCATTGTTCAACTCTTCCTCAGGGCCTCGTATGTGCCCTGATTCTTTGTTTCACTTTCTACACCCCAAAGCCTTTTAACTAGACTTCCAGCTACTCCCTCTCCCCATCTCATCCGTTCTTATTAAGGAGCTGTCAGAGAGAGATTTCTCAACTTTGTCGACTGCAAATCAGACAATGCCATTCCTGCATCATCTGAAGAGTCTTTTGCCACACTTAGCATACCATTCCATAATGTCATTAGCAAGACCTATTTTGCTATCAGACCCTGTATGACCTGTCCTCTGTCTCATGTCTATTTCCTTTCACATTATTCACTCTGCTCTGTGGACATAACTGTACTCACAGCCTTGACTATACACAACTGACTCCCTCAAGTCTTTCTCCTTGATCTTCACCAACCTACCACACTCTTCCCGAGAGACATTTGACCTACTCTTGGCCAGGTGACCACTTTTTCTGTCTTTGCTCACCTCCCTTTTTCTGAGAGTGACTATTATATATACAGTCCTAAAAACAGTCTGTTCCGGGCACTCTTTCTCTTGTGTTTCCTATTTTATTAATTGTATGTTGATTACCACCTGGCATATTATAAACTTTCTTGAGAATATGATTATCTAATGGATTTTCTTCACATTTTGGACACATGCGCTCATAATTTCTTTATGAACAAGTTTTTTTGTCTGTTCATTGCTTTTCTCTAGGACTTATGACATAATCTACCACTAAAGAGCAAAATGTTCTAAACATATGTCAAATGCATGAACTATATGCTTTTCCTTAGTAATCATTTTTATGATGATAATATGATGGTAAATGATAATAAACTATTTTGTGTTATCAGTGCTGTATTGTACTGATTATTAAAGACATACTCATTGATTAGTTAACACAATAGCACCATTAATTGTTTTGAAGGACTTTAAAAGACACCGGACTGTATAGCCATCGCCATAAAAGAGTTGGAACATTGTCCGGAGGAATGAAGAGGAAATTGTCCATATCCATAGCTCTCATTGGTGGATCAAGGGTAGTGATTCTAGATGAACCATCCACTGGAGTTGACCCATGTTCTCGTCGAAGTATATGGGATGTCATTTCCAAGAACAAAACTGGTATGAGTATTTTTTCATAACTTCTCCACAGGACAATCATAAGTTTACCTTTAGGGTTATGCAAAAATCAGTGGAAGCTTTTTCTGTGTATAATACAATACCTTCAAACTGTTGAGATGGGCTCTTTCTTTTCCTAAGATTTCTCGGTGAGATTTCTGGGTCAATTAGTTATTAACTATCTAGTACTCACTGTGAGTTGAACTTAGTGCTTTTGGGGATCATGTAAATTCAATGGCAGTTACAAAGTCTGCTTAGAGGAGCGTGAAATCTAATTAGAAATAGCAAACATACACAAATGAAAATAAACTGAAAACAGACTAAGTAAGTGCTAGCAGGGTGTGATGCAGAGAAGTAATCAGCCTGGAGTGGATCAATCAGAGAGGAATATTCAAAAAGTCTTTAAAATGCTGTGTTTTCATAGTGAAGGAAGGAAAGAGAGGAAGAACGAGAGAGAGCAGGAGAGGGGAAGGAAACAATGGACCAAAACCCTGACAAACGAGAAAGAGTTGCTAATGCATATAAATGACGGACATTAGTTCTAAAGCTTAATCAGGACCTGCTTGCTGCTAACCTATATATAGGAATCCTCCTGTAGATCTAACAGCAACCTTCTGAATTTTCCTTTGATTGCTATGGAGATTCACTCACCTCAGCTAATACCTCTCTTGCTCTCAGAAATCCCAGAATTTACTCTTGCTAATTCTGACTCATGAAGTCTATATCCTCATTTTTCACTCTATGATGTTCTCAACTGTGTTTTTAAGCCAGAACAATCATTCTGTCGACACACCACTTGGATGAGGCGGAGGTGTTGAGCGACCGCATTGCCTTCCTGGAACAGGGTGGGCTCCGATGCTGTGGATCACCATTTTACCTCAAGGAAGCTTTTGGGGATGGCTACCATCTCACACTCACTAAGAAGAAGGTCTGTAAGAGGGGAAGTGCACTGTCTCATGGGGTGATAAGTGTTTCTGGGAAGTGTAGACCAGTTCTCTCCAACTTGACTCATTGCTACAATTCAGCAATATATTCCCTTATGTGGTTCTTAAATCTCAGCAAGTGTGTTGCTTAAAAAACAACAGATCTCTGCTCCTGTCTCTTCTGTCTCAAGAGTATCTGTCGTTGTTGGACACCCTAGAATTTCTGAACTTCTGGTAATTTCCCATGTGCTATCAGTGTTGCTGGGCACTGCACAAAAATGATGCCCTTCTAAAGGTTACTGATGGTCTGCCAGTCTTTTTTCCCCATAACATTTCAGACTGCAGAGAAACTTAAATTTAAATTTTTGGCTTAGAGAAAGCAAATGAAGCCATGTCTTCACTTGGGGACACAAGGGTTAGAGTGCAGAGAAAAACTGACTTGGGTCATCTTTTGGAAAACTCCATATCTAAGTTGTCTTGGCATGACTTTCAAAACACACAAAGTAATTCAGGCTTGGTTGGGGGGACTCTTTCATTACATTTACTCTCCTACTTCCACCCAATGAGTGCTATACTCTTTTTCATAAGTAATATTTATATTAATTCTTGGAGAAGTTCATATGGTGCAGTTTGATTGTATCATCCCCAAACTCCTCCCGCACCCACTCTCTTTGTCTTTTACCTTCCTGCCACCCAGATTGGGTTTCCTTCTCCACATCCACCCAAGTCAAGTCTAGTTTGTGATGCCCAACAACTTTGAGGAGCAGGGACCTGCCATGAGTATGATAAACCTACTAGTGGTCACGTCATTGAACAAAACCTACTCTCCCAGCAGTAAACACCATTTTCTTCTCAGCTGGTGAAGAGATTCCATGCCCCCCAACCCAGGTCCACGCTGAGACTGTGATTGCCTGGAGCTAGAACGGGTATTGGCATGCTGTCCTAACTACTATGAGTCCATATGTGCCCCTGTTGTGTCCAGAAAACACTTTTCTTGAAGTCATCCACTACTTCTGGCCCTTACAATCCTTCTGCCTCTCTTCCTTGAAGTTCCCTGAGCCTTTTGGGGGAAGATATGATATGTATTTTCCATCTGTGACAGAGCATTCTATAGTCTCTTATTCTCTGCATGTTGACCAGGTGAGGGTCTCTGCTAATAGGCATCTTCTGCACAAAGTTTTTAATAGAAGATCTGTGACATGCAGTGTCTTATGGACATAGCAGTAAGTCATTAAGAGTCTCTTAATAAAATTTGCTTCCTTAATAAGTTGTCTATTTCTATGCCATGCCTAACTAAAAGAGTATGATTTTTCCCATCCCCCTCCAAGTGATGGCTGACATTTTCATCTAATCTGTACTGTAGTTTCTTTTAAACTCTAACAAAATTATCCTTGAGCTTCAAAAACAAAAAAATTAGCAAAATTCATCATTATATTTAGAAATTCATGTATTAAGGGATCTTGTACTGCATGATGTATGGAAGCATTGTTCTAAGCACTGGGACTTCATCAGTGAATTCATGATATGAACTCCATAGTCTGGCTTCATGAATTCTGTGTCTGATGGAATGTGAAAAATTCAGGTGCTATACTCAATATGTAAATTATTTAACGTGGTAGCAGTTAGTAAATGATAAATTACATGGAATATTTATTTCTATAAATCCAGACAGAAAAAAGCCAGGAGTGGGGAAAGAAGTTTCAATTAAACCATGGGCTCAAGCTGGTGTGAGAAAGGGGCATTTTGGTCCTCTGGGTGCAGAGACCTTGAGGAAGGTGTGCACCGTGGCCTGACGTACAGTAGCAATAGACGCAGAGCTGACGCTGCAGTAAAGCAAGGGAGAGGAAGGTGGGTGGTGGGGGGGAGAACGCAGCTGGGGGGACAGTGACATGTAGGTCCCCATGTGGAGCGGGGATGGCTAGGCAGACGGTGTGTGATCTGATCCAGGAGAGTCTGCTTAACTTTCCTTTGTGTCCCCAGAGTCCGAATCTTGACACAAGTACCATCTGTGACACGGCGGCAGTCACAACAATGATCCAGTCACACCTCCCGGAAGCCTACCTCAAGGAGGACATTGGGGGAGAGCTTGTGTACGTGCTGCCCCCATTTAGCACTAAGGTCTCGGGTGCTTACCTGTCACTCCTGAGAGCACTAGACAAGGGCATGGGTAAACTCAACATCGGCTGCTATGGCATTTCCGACACCACTGTCGAAGAGGTATGTGGCCAGCTCCTTACTGCTTGCTCCATTTCTTTCTTTATTATTCGTTATTTAAAGGGCTGGCAATCAAACCCAAGACAGGCAGCCGCTGTACCTCTGGACTTTATCTGTACCACATATCTGTGTATCTCTCTCTCTCTCTGTGTAGGTACATGTAGGTGCAGGAGTTCACACCCAATCCTGTCCGCATGCCGACAGCTGTCATTGGACAGCCCTGAGAATCATTTCTTTGGAGCTGTCTACTTTGCTTTTCGAGACAAGGTCACTCACTGGCCTAGACCTCAGCAAGTAAACTAGACTGGCTGTTCTGTGAACGCCAAAGATCCATCAATGTTCACCTTCCCAGTGCTGAGATTCCGACCTCACATTGTGAATCTGACTTCTGTGGGTTCTAGGGATGGAAATCCAGCTTCCATCTACTGACTGAGCTGTCTCTCTACCTCCAGTCCCTCCACCACTAGTTTATTTATTGGGTGCTCATCTGACTTTCTCTGTCCTTACAGAAATATATGAAGGCTTTTTTCTAACTAAAGGGAAAGTATTTCTAAACATATGTCATAAAAAGTTAAAATTCTCGGTACCATTCTAACAGAAGATTGGCTTCCAAGAAGAAAATGGTTTTCAACATTTTACATCCAAAAGATGAGAATGACCATTTTTCACATATAAAAATATCCCCTTAATGTAGGTTGGGAAATAGTTGTCTTAATAAACGTTGTAATAATTCAAAATCAAGGCCCTAAGAGATGTTTACCCCTTATGTTAATCAGGTGATCTGGCTTCTTTTTCTAGGTCTTCCTGAACTTGACAAAAGATTCACAAAAGAGTGGCAATATGAATCTTGAACACCTAACGCAGAGGAAAGTTGGGAACCCCAGTGCCAATGGCACCTCAACCCCCGATGACTTGTCTGTGAGCAGTAGCAACTTCACGGACAGAGACGGTACAGACCCAATACACATCCTTTTCTTACTTTTCATAGATGGTAACTGGGAAAATAGAGGCACAGATTTTGACTCTCCTTTAAAATTCAATTTTAAAGTTTCTTTTTAAATTAATAATCCTAACACATAAAAGCATCCTTTCAATACACAAAATATCCATGATGGCGGATCAAATTCTCCCTTTCAAAAGTGAAATGACCATGAAAGTGAGGTGAGTGTGAGAAATCCCTTGACAGGTGATGAGGGGGTGCTATCTGCTCATCAGAAGTGATTCTCTGGCTGTATTCGCTCTCCTTAACTTCAGAGGTGTGCTTCACAGGTTACGGTTCTTCCTGCAATCAGGGCTGTGCAGGAATGGGCGTGGCTATCTTATCAGAAACTCTCTATCATTAGGTTCATGCGTGTGGGAGCAAAGTCATCCAAAATAGAGCTGTTGGGTTTTTTGTTTTGTTTTGAATCATCTCTCACTAGGCAAGGTATCTATCTCCTTCCAACTCTGATTCATTCAAGGGTCAAGGAAATGCTTTGTTTGGGACAAAGTCTTTGAGTTGGTCTGACCTGAAGGTTAATGTCTGTATTAAAATGCTTCGCCTTCAGCTCTTCACACAGGATGTGTTTGAAAAATCACATTTTGACACAACTTTGAGGAGTTAAGTTCCTTTAAAAGTCACTTTTATTGTCACTTGGTCTCTTTCTGACAGTTAATTTATACCCCGTTAGCATGATTTACTTAAGGAAGCATGTAGCAAAATGATATATGAATTATGGATCAGTCATTTCAACAGTTTGCTTAAAGCAGGCAACATCTCTAGGAGAAGAATTTTTAATTAAACATTTGCTCGTGTCTGAAACTCAGGGAAGATCATCTCTGATGTTTGTGTACTCCTGGAATCTGACTCTCATCTGTCTCTGTCACACTTCCCATTTATCCGCTGCTGGCGAGTACAATTGTGGAGTCTGAGAAATTGAGGGCTTTGATTGGAAAGTGGTCATCTGCTTCTGTATATTTGCCTCTGCCTTTTTCTCATAATTCGAAATTATTCTTCATTCGGAACGTTCCACTCATTGACATTATCTTTCAGGAAGCACATTTACTTCGTTTTGATACACCTGTAAGTCATCCACATATAGTTTCTCAAGAAACAGAAGAGAATACTAATTAACTCAAAATATTCAGCTCCTTGTACAATTCCCTTTGGCAGAGATATGAGTTTGCATTTAAGCTCGTTCGCTCTGCTTAATTGGAATTCATTTTAAATTAAGCAGCTTTGTATTTTTCCTTATCAGCTAAATGAAGATCATGATTTTTGTGCTGCATGATTTGTGATGGAGAATTTTAAGCATACACAGGGCTGACGAATGACATTGTCTTATCATGTGTGAAAACAGGTGGTGGCAGATTGACTTGAGTCTGCTCTGGAGGAAAGCTGATGCCGTGGTTAGCCCTAAGAGCCACACGTCACAGCCTGAGCCACCCTGGTTCTCAAAGGCGATGGCAATTTTCTCATGTCTTGGAAAGCAATCTGTAGTGGGGTGATGAGTAGATAAGTTCTCAATGTTTCTTTTCTGGAGGCTCTAGTGCCAAAGGCAGAGTCTCAAAACGCCATAATCATTCCAAATTTCTAATGAGAGTGTAGTGAGTACATGGTGGAATGAGAGTTTCCTTTTCTGGCATTTAGAGTGAGTTCATTGGACTTCATGTTAGAAGTAGAGACAACAGAACTGACAGTATCTGCTACAGTAGGAACCAGTTCTTACATTAAACTGATATTTTATTTATACTATTTCAATTCAACCTTGATAAAACTATTTTCTATATATTCAAAATTATTAATTACATATTGAGGCCTCCTTGAGACTTTGGAGTAGGAAACAAGGTTCATTTATAGAATTCTGAATCTTTAACTTTTCCATGTAAAATTACTACACATATGTATTATAACTGGTGGTAGCAAGTCATAATATTCATAACACTCTTATATTCAGCTATATATGAGGCACACATATTTGATTTACAGCAATATTAGGAATGGATTGCTGAACCTTCAGTCTGAATATTAAAATCAGAATTTTCTCCCATGCTACAACATGATGCCATTCTTCTATGGTTTGTGAAGTTACATTATGACTTCACTTTTGGAGGTCACTTGGAACCCCATCAAATCTCTTGCCCTTACTCAGACAAAGTCCTGACAAGAACTGCGAAGCTGGACGGCTTTGGACTGTTCCTGAAGAAGATAATGGCTATTCTCATCAAGAGGTTCCACCACAGCCGCAGGAACTGGAAAGGTCTCATTGCTCAGGTCATCCTCCCCATAGTCTTTGTAGCCACTGCCATGGGCCTCGGCACACTGAGGGATTCCAGCAACAGTTACCCCGAGATCCTGATCTCTCCATCCATCTATGGGACCTCCGATCAGACAGCCTTCTATGCGTGAGTTACTTTCTGACAAGATTGTTTCCACAGTGATTCCAGAAAGAATCTGAGTGAAGAAAAATCCAGTTCTTTGGCTGTGTGCGAGCCTAGTCTGTTTGGATGCTCACCTTCCTAGACCTCGATGGAGGGGG
>LOJH01005420.1:19386-34189 GCA_001685095.1 Ellobius talpinus | reverse complement strand
CCTTTGGAAGAGCAGGCAATACTCTTAACCACTGAGCCATCTCTCCAGCCCCTTATTTTTTAAAAAAATATTTTTAATTGTGTGTGTGTTTGTGTGTTTGTGTGTGTGTGTTGTCTGTCTGTCTTTTTTTGTGTGTGTGTGGGTACACGCATGCAGGTGTCTGTGGAGGTCAGAGGCATCGGATCTCCCGGAGCTGTAATTACAGGCGACTGTGAGCCGCCTCATGGGGATGCTGGGAACTCTTCTGAAAGAGTGGTACTCACTCTTAAACTTGGAGTCATCTCTCCATTCCCAGTTTGGTTGTTATTAGGTTTTTAGGGAATAAAGGCCAAAAGGTCTGTGTCTGTTCAATATATAATAATTTACAAATATTTTTGATCCTTGTTCATAGGTGTTTAACACACAGGTGGGAAAAGCCAGCAGTGCTGTGGGCCAGCACTCTCAGGGAGTGCGGCAGGGTGGAAGCCTGCAGATGTGACGGGTGAGCTGTGCTGAGGGCAGGTGGACCCATCACGTAGAGAAAGGGTGGGGAAATGGCATCAACCCCCCCCCCGCCACACACTTTGACTCTCTGACCTTTGACTTCTCCTAAGACTGTCTTTTGACATTCCTGGCCAGCAGGGTCTACTCCCAGTTTCTCTTGCTGCTAACCATGTCCCCAGTGGTTCTCAGCTTAGCGCTCTCTTTGTTATACATTTATTACATATTCAGTTAATTGGACAGCTTGAGCTTCTGAGGTGGGTACTTAAGAAGACATTGCTGACCCTATTGACCAACTCAATAGTCTTTATTATAGGTGCTATTAGGACCAGATCAACCTTACCTATCCTATGAATAGCAGGTAGATGTTACATAGATGTTGGAAGGACTAGGAAGTGTGCGTGCGTGAGTGTGTGTGTGTGTGTGTGTGTGTGTGTGAGAAGTCACAGGTCAACCTTGGGTGTCATTTCTCAGAAACTGTCTACCTTTCTACCTTGCTTTTTGAAACAGTCTTTCATTAACCTGAGTCTCCATCGATCCAGTTGGGCAGGATGTCTAGTAAATGCCAGGGACCCACCTGTGTCCACTTCCCAGCATGGGGATTATTTTCCACTATGGCTTTTCTTTCATATATTTTCCTAGATCAAACTCATACTATCACATGCTTGCTCAGCTGAGTCAACTCCCCAGCTCCTGCAATGTACATGCTATGGTATCAGGATCTCTCTGGGGCCACACTACATCATCTTTGACCCAAAATACTGTCATCACCTCCTCAGTGGCTCTTTATTTCCAAACTGGCTTGCCTGTGGCCTATGCACAGCAGTTGCTAAAGTCATATTCTGAAATGTGAGTCACATCATACCATCACTGCTCTGTTCCCACGTCCCCAAGGTCTACAGGGTCACCTCCCCAGAAAGAGTCAATGTTCAGCTCAGGTCTGCCCTGCCAACCACCGTTCATTTTCTGACCACAGCTCCCATCCTAGTTACTTTTCATGACAAGAGACCACGGCCAAGGGCATTTCAATACACACTTGGTCTACCCTGCCCCTAAGAATTCACCAGGATTTTTCAAGAGGAAATGAGATGAATAATTTTTTAATTTGTAATTTTGCGATCAAAATAGAAGCTGTGGGAAAGTCAAGGAGAAATGAGGCAAGATGTACTGAGCCTCCGGGATCTGTTAGCCGTCAGGCTAGAAGGATTGAAAAAAAACAGAAAGAGAAAGAGGAGGGCAGAGGAGGAGGGGGAGGAGGAATAGGAGGAACGTGGGGAGGAAGGGAAGAGGGAGAGGCGATAATCATAGCTAATATTTCTTTACAATGGAAGCTGGAATGAGGAGGCTATTCTAATTGGTAATAGTTCAAGGATGACAATGTGTCGGGGAAATATATCGGAGGAATGACACTAATAAGGAACACATTTGTCACCTTTACTGTTTGATAGGTGTTGCTCTGAGTGCTTTTCATGTATTAACTCATTTAATCCTTCCAGGAGCCCTATGAGGTAGCTACCGATTTTAACAATATCTCATTGCGAAGGCAATGGAGACACAGAGAGATTAAACAATCTATCAAAGGCTACAAACCCTAGTGATAAAATGGGAAACACAAACAGGCTGAGTGTTCCTTGTCTGATATGCTCAGGATCAGCTGTATTTTTGTACTTTATAGTTTCTCAGATTTTGAAATACTTTATTTAGATATAATGAGCTACATTGGGAAGGAGGTCAAACCCTACACATATAATTTATTTGCATATCAGATATACCGTATACTCCTAGGCTGTAAATAATTCTATATATTTTTAGCGCTAACCATTGCATGAGGCCAGGTGTGGAGTTTTGCACTGTGGTATCATGTTGGTGCTCACAGTTTCCATATCTTGGGGTACACTGGATTCCGGATCTTCAGGTTAAAGATCTCCACGTGGTCTTCATTTAGGGCAACTGAATTTCCTGAGCGATTGCCTGAGCTGTGAATGACAGGACAGTGCTTTGTTCTAAGGAGGGAACTATCAACAGCCTACTAGGCACTTTCAGAATAGAGTTGGTCAGAAAAGACTCAGGCTGACTATAAGCTTGGCACTTTCAGCCTTGTGCCTTCAACCTTTGCGTTAACCACCAGTGGTCTAGGATCTAGTCCCTCACACCTATGTAACAAAACCTCAAAAAGCCCTAAATAATTGGGACTGAGCTGGTGAACACATCCATGCAGAGGGGAGGTGCACACTAGCTCTTTGGGAACAGAATCTTCTGCTCTCAGGGCCCATCCATTTACCCTATGTACCTCTTTATCTGGTTGTCCGTTTATATCTTTCATAACCAATGAAATGACACAGAAATGGAGTAGCTACCTGAGTCCTACAGTTGTTTTAGCAAATTATCCAACTTAAAGAGGGGATTGTAACCTACTTACAGCTCCAGTCAGACTTGACAGGTGCATACAAAACCTGATACGGGGGTAGTCTGTGAGATAGAGCCCCACTGAGCCCTAACCATAGTCCAAGTAACTACTGTCAATTTTGGCATGGGTTTTAAGATGCCTTGCTGATGCTGGAGAAATCGTTGGCACAGAAAAGCTCTCATTTGGGTTTAGAAGTCGTTTCGGGAAGGATCCAGGTAACAGTAGTGGAGCTGGCACTGGGATCAGAATGATGAGGCTGTTAGGCGCTCAGTGAGCAAACACCATGGAAACTGCACAGGAAGGAATCCAGAACACACCACAGCAACAGATAGGGAGTTGATGGGGAGTGCAATTGGAGATGTTCGCATGAGTGACTTGGGAAGGAGCCCTGGGTGTTACCATAAAATGTGGGCACACTGGAGAGGGGTAACTGAGGAAAGGCAGAGCGAAACACTTAAGGTTACTAGTGAACTCTACTATCACTGTCTCTGTGGGAACAGAAATGGATGAGCCATGTGCTCTAATGGTGTAAACCAGAAGATGGGTCCTTTGGAGGGATCCTGATGGAGAAGAAGCAAATGTCAGAGAGGCCTGCTGGGGCATTACTGACAGCATTGTGGAGTGTGAGGAATCAGAGCTGTGCAAGATTCATTTGATACAAAGGAAGCTTGGGACAGAGACAGAATCTGGGTGGGGAGATTTAAAATAAAGTTTAGGAAAATATGGCAGGGAAACAAATGTTTTGGTCCAAGAGCAAAGAGAACTACCTCTACACAAGAGACAGAAGAGAAGGAAATGAGAAAGAAGTATTTTAAACATCTCCAGCTTGCTTCAAAGGATTTGGGGAAGGCAAGGGGGGAATCGTTAGGAGCAAAGGTCAGGACAGTTTCTGTGAACATGGAGCAGCCCCTGTCACTCAAGCTTAGGGCCACAGAGCTGAAGGAAGGTGGGGTCCTGCAGTGTCTGCAGAGCTTGGGCTCAGCAACTGGCAGCCAATCCTGCCTGAGACAGGGGAATAGCAGAAGGGTCATAGGCTGGACCTTGCAGCCAAGGAAGAAGCAGAAATCACAGTGGTATAAGGACCTGAGTTTGGGTGTACATGCAGCACTTAACGGGAGATGGAAATTGGATGAAATTTTATATATGTATATGAATGCCTGGGGAGGAAGGGAGCCTCAAGTCAGCCTGTGGACTAGAGCGGACCCACTTTTCCATTTCTGAAACTTGCACAAAACCATGAATATTTCAAAGGTCATTCTTGGAGAGAGGAGGCAACATGAATAGGTTGGGTTGTTTCCCTGAGGACATAGGAAGCAGAGTGAAATTAACCTCTTATTGGTGGCTTTTTCTCAACATGACAGTCGTTACCCAGCAACTGGTACTGCAAGATTAAATATTTTAACTCTTACTTTTTCTGTGTACTCTCTAGTTCCCTTGCTTTCTCACCAAATTGTCAAAGCTCTGCTAATGTCATTCATTACCAGTGGTCACATGACACTCTACTGGGTCCTGACTACTTTGTTTTGCTATTGGTGTCTTCTCAGTGTTGTGGATAAAGCTGGTCAAAGGATACAGTTCATATGTTCATATGTTTTTCAAGTTGTTCTCTAGGAAAAAAAAAGTGGAATACTAGAGAGATTCGATGTTAGATGAACTGAGCTTCGGAGGGACCAGGACAGCTGTCTCATTCCAGCAGGTGAGGCCCCTACTGCCTCATTAAGATGAAGGCTCTAGACCCCACTTGTGGCAGTGGAGGCTGAGTGCACTTAGGCATAATGAGCACAGCAGGAAGTCAGAGACGATGAGCTGTAGATTAACATCCTTTCGGATTTTAATTTATAAGAGGAGGAAGATTTTATTTTGAACTTTAATTTCTCTCTGGGTACTTATTAATGAAAGATTCATATTTGAATACATACCAGCACTTGGGGCCTTTTATGTTATGAAGGAATGCATGTTGATAACTGCTGAGCTAGATTAGAAATTTGGCTGGATAGTGAGGGGTGGGGGAGTGACTTTAGCTTTAGGGCACAGTGAAACCCAAATGTTAACGATTCGGCTACCTGGTCTACCCAAAGCCATCTGAATTACGCCTTGCCTGTGTCCCAGAAAGACAAAGACAATGGTTCTCCAAAACATGTGGCCCTGGGCGGTACTGCTGTCCCAGGGTTTTCTGACTTCTCTTCCTTCATCCCCCCCCACCATCACCACTACTGGAGATCAGGAAGTCTACCCGAGGTGGGAAGCCACCCACTACCACCCGCTAGGCACAGTGGTCCCTGATGCATTTTCATCTTGATGGTCACACCTTAGTTTCTGTGCAGGAATAACAGAGAAGCTCTTGTTACACAGCTTCATTCTTGCCGCTAGTTCCTCAGAGGGGAAACAAAGGCACAAACTTCTCGAGTTCACCCAGTGGGCAACTCCATAGAATGGAGTTCTTGTGCCATTTCTCAGAAAATGACTCGAATGTGGAAGGCAGGCTATACGTTCGCCAGCAAACAGATAGAATGATATTTTGCCGCATTTGATCTTCCAAAGGGAAGTTGGTAACATTTTCAAGGCTATGTAGGAATATATGGATGAGTGAGCAGATTTGATCTCGCAATTTAGATTTGTTATGGTCTAAGTGATGCCCACCCTGCACGCTATGCTGGACTCCAGGCTTCCATAGGTGGCAAGGGTTTTGAGGTGAGGTTCAGCCAAGAGGGAAGAAAATCTAAAACGATACTGTTGCTTTTATACAAGAGACCTGGGGAATCCAAGACAGGTGCTGTCCATAAGCAAGCCACATGACTCCCAAGCTGCCACCTCCCTGCCTTTTCAGAACAATGAGCAATGTGATTTCATTGTTAATTCTTTTTGATTTCATTGTTTATAAATTATAGCGTGGAAGATGTTTTGTTACAGCATGAATGAATTAGGGCATAGACTACATTCTCTTAAGTTGACTGCTGGCTACCAGCCATGATTCTTTGAGGCATCATTATGAACACAAAAGCGTGACTTCCTGAAAGTGGGACAAGGCTGTTGTGGCTCTCAGTAGCTCCCTCCTCCTACTGATCACAGACTGAGTGGTAAGTACCAAGTTTAGAAACAAATTAGAAGATATTGAAGAACAGTTTGCTTATCTTTCTCTTTTCTATGCACACATTTCCATAAAAAGGGTACTTCTGTTTCTTCTCCCTTGAGAGGGCAATACTGGGTTGGATATCTCTCGATAGGAGTTGCTCCTTTCTCAACCTTTCCCACTGAGGCGTAATGTAGCCATTCTAGAACGGCAGCTAACAGTACTTTCACTTGGAGTGTGTCCACTCAGTGACACAGACATGAGAGTTTGTCTTTTGTTTTCACTCTCTGTCATCCGGCCAGTCATTTAGAAAGTTATCATGTGGAGTTACTGCCAGGAAGTGGCTGCCTAGCTAGGGAATAGTTTTCTAGGCTCCCAGTATTATCCTTAGACCTGACATTTGGAAATATAAATACAACTCTCAGTCAAGGTTTTCAAGAAATGGGTAAGCCTTCTTCATGTCCCTTCCACCGGCTGGCTAAGTGTGGAAGATGACACACATGTAGTTGATGAGCCACAAAGGAGCTGGCCCTTTGACTAGAACATGTCTTCAAATTATTAAATAGCAGGAAAGATATTTGACTTGTATGTAAGGCATTACACACTTTTGGTTTAGTCTTTCCAGTAGTTTTGTATGACTCCAGTAAATTCTAATGAATGTGCCATGTGGGTAGATTAGGCCTACACATTAAGTAATTGGAGAATAACTTAATCCATTTGTGCCTTTCACCTGTCAATGGGTTTCTATGCTGAAATTTGAAGGAAGTACCTGAGACTTGGTGTGGCTTCTGGTAAAGTTTCCAAAATCACTAATGGCTAGCTTTATTCTTTCAAGGTCATTGACACTTAACTTGTCCAACTGGAAAAAAAAAAAAAGAAAATTTAATTCCAACTGCTTCTCTGCTGGTCTAGTCTTTGTTAATTGGAATCATGATTGGGATGGGGGTGGGTATGTGGTTGCTACCTCAACTTTCACCTGTTCTCCTAGGGGACCTTGAAAATAGAGGCCTTGGAGCATGGAAATGGGAACATAATGTTTGTTCAGAAGGGTGCTTTCGGAGGGACGAACTGTCAGTCAAGTCAGATAATTAGATCTTTCCCACTCCAAAGACAGAAACATTAGGTTGGAGGTGGAAGCATGGACTTACAGTGTGGAAGCTAAAACACGTCAAATACTGACTGGCACATGGTAACCTAGCCATGTGGATACAAACTATCAGGCTGAATGCTTCAAATGGGACCGTAGACATAACCAATTGCAGGTGAGCAGATCTCCTGGAGTGACATCTAGAATACTTTGGAGGGTTCAGAAGTATTACTTATAATCTAGAGTCTTTCCCTTGAAGCATCTCTTGAGAATTGCAATTTCCCTTAAGACCAGACCCTTCCAGAGAAGGCAAATATAGCCCATTGTGCAAATAGTCATGACTTAGAAAACAGATGAGTTACTCTGTCCTTCAGTAGAGTTGATTTTATTATGTCTTCTTCCCTCCCTCCCTCTCTCTGTTTCTCTCTCCCTTCCTCCCTCACTTTGTAAAGCTGATGGCCTAGACTAGGGTAACTATTTGAAGCACAAGCTACAGTAACCCAGGCCCCTGTAGGGAAGCGAAGTTGCCAACACAGAAGAAGAAATCTACACAAAATACAAGTGTATGTATATATATTTTGCAACAAAAGAAACTATTTATTTGGAATCTGCATTACCAGTACAAATTAGGAGACTGTAAAACCTACATCGTGTTAGTATCATTAGAGAACACAAAAGTTTAGCTGGAATCAAAGGGGACAGAAGCCTGTGCTCTCGCAGAAGCAGAAAAGCTTAAGCTTTCAGAACCAAAGTAGAGCAGAGCTTTGCAGGTTTATACTCTCAATAACAAGGGGAAAAGGCGGAGGGGGTGGGTGATAAAATCAACAACCAAAGGAAAACACTTCAAAATGAAACCCCCAAAGGGAAGAAGTCATAGAGAGAAAGAGGGGGAACATTCAATGTTTTATTTATTTTAACAAGAGGGGAAAAAAGTTTACAAAAAAAAAATAGGGGTTTCCAGAAAGCTTTGAGCTAGCCCAGAAACCACAAAGGTGATGTGAAGAGGTGGCCTTTCTTGGGGCAGAAACAAGAGCACAGCTGCCTACAGCAGTTTCACGACTCGGAGGGGTTCTTTTCTTCCTTCTTCTTGCATCTGGCTGGAATTCTGTCTGCTTTCTGATCATCTGAACATTTGAAGGAGCAATGTCCAAAACTGACCTTCTGTCCAACAATGTGGCTTTCTTTTTCCCTAGAAATAATACTAAATTTCTGATGAAGCCTGCTTTGCAATTTAAACAGACATCAGCCTAATAGGAGGTTAGTTACAAGGGCACCATCAGTGACTCAGAAACCAGCATTTTAGCATTCAATCTGCAGTCTGGACTCCGACTTATCACTCACCAACTCTCCACCCAGAATTGGCGAATGTGGATCCTGAGCAGAGGTACCCCGGAGTCTGCTTCCTGGCTCTACTCTACTTGGTAATGGTACCCACCATGGCAGTACCTCCGGTGAAGTTCTGCCAGGAGAAAAATCCTGTCTTGTAGGAAGCATTCTCCTGGACAATTGACGTTAATCAAGGAGAAAGAAAGCCATTCAGGGAGAAAGAAAGCCACTAAGAATCAACAAAGGCAAAAAGTCTTTCCTTCTGGTTTAAGAATTTCCCTGGACAGACTCTGTGAGTTTTGAGGGAAGCAAGTATCTGTCTCATTATCTTGGGGATGACAGGGGTGCCACACATCCTGGGCATGCAAGAAAACAAGGGCGTGTGGCCATGGGATTTACCACTGTTTCTGACATCGGCTGAAGCAAAGCAGAGCACAAAGCAGCCTCCCCTACAGCGGCCCCTCTTCACATCACCCTGTGCACATATTTAAGGAATAAAACCAGTAAGACCCACAACCCGGACAGTGAAATAAAAGCACCCCCCTCAAATAAACAAAACCAAAATAACATGAAACAAAACTATTTTTTTGTATTTTTAAGAGCAGGAATAAAGAAAGGAAAAAGAATTTATTTCTGGGTCTCAAAATTAATAAACATAATGAGTTAGGTTATACCTATTATGTCACTATTCCAACCTTATTTTTTTTCTTTTTTTCCCTTTTTTTTAGTTTACAAAATGAATTACGGTCACTTTTAAACATTGTGAAAGAAGAAATGGATGTACACAACTTGACACTTTTCTAGCATTCTTGAACTAATTCACAAATGCAAGAAAATAAAAAGAAAAATGGGGGAACGAGGAACATAGGTAGTTTGGTGTTAAAAACTAATGCAGGAATGATGTGTATTGTCACAGAAAGAAGGGAAACATCCCCTTCCTGTTTTGCGTGCTGAGGGTCATTTTTAAAATTTTTATTATAAACACTATTAAATCCAGACCGCATTTTTGGTTTTTTTTCTTTATCTGAATATACAAGAACATTCATTATCAAATGTTCATCATCAATACTACAAAGAACAAGACACAAGTAGCAAGAAACGATGGAAAATGTTAATAAAGCTGAAAGAATTGTCGAGTTTTTTTTTTTGCTTTTTTTTCCTAAGTTTTTTTTTTTTAAATTTGAGTTTCTGTAGTTTTATCTTTTTTTGGTATCGAAGTCAGGTTTTTCTGGGCAGAAAAATAAAGAGAAGGAAAGAGGTGAAGGTAGGTGTGAGAAAAGGCAACCAAAAAATTAATAATAATAACAATAATAATAATAATACAGTACCACTACCATAGGGAAAGAAGTAGAAGGAAGGTGCCAGGAGGCTGAACTGCTGCCCAGGAGTCCGTTCTGCTCCAGTGGGAAGAGGAGAAAGAGGCAATCAAATGTAACGCGGTGACACAACCATGTCTCAGGAGAAAACTGCTGCTGTGGGAAATGGGGCACCCCCATTGTACTTCGAATGTGAAGGCATCCTGGGGCACGGATTTTAGGGGTCGAGTTGGGTGTCTAGAGGCACGCGCTTTCCACTCCTATCCTGAGGCTGCCAGCTTTCTCTACCCTTGCTTGACAACAGAGACCTGGATGTTGGAGGTGACAGTAGGCAAGGAGAACAGGCTACAGGCTAAGTGTTGGACCTAAAGAAGGCCTAGGGAAGTGCTGGTTGGGGCTGCTACTGCCTGGAGAGAAGCTGTCTGTGTGAAGGCAGCTGTTTTCACATGTTCCACTCATTCCCTTCATGTGTTCAGTCCAGATCTGGAGTCATTCTTCTCACTTTGCTCCATGTTAACTGATGAGCTCTAGCCATGTTTGTATGAGTAGTTTCAATATATTCCTGCCACAAAGACAAAAGCCACTGGTTCTCATCCCTGTATAGACTGGGGATGACGTCCCTCCTAGGCACCCTTTTCTGAGCACAGCATGGGTTAGTTGACAGTCTTTCTAGTGACCTGGGTTGGCTAGACAGATTTTCATTTGCCAAATAATTACTTTCTGCATCCTCTTCAAATATCCATCCCCTCAGGTTTCCCTTTACGCACGCCTTACCCCTCTATGCACACACGAGGCAAGCTTTCTACGCATCACTGCAGTGCCGTGTGGCATGTGAGTGACTTTGTGGACTGGTTTCATAGCCTTCAAGTTCTTGTACTTCTTCCCAGAAGTCTCTGAAGCAGAGTGGTTGTGACAGGGACAAGCACTGGCAAGGCCACATATTAGATTCAACCAGAAGCTAATAAAATAAAGTTCTACCTGTCTAGGTTCGAATCTCTTCTCTATCCTAAGAAGACTAATAGACCCAAGCCAAATCAGAGCAGAAAGCCTCTAAAGCAATGCTTTGTCGTTATGCTGAGGACAAGACCACGAGCAGAAATCAGAACAAGAAAACCATGTGTTGTTCTGCCCTAGCCTGACACAGTTCATCACAGGGGCATTGTTTTCCTTGACCAGACCTAGAGATTAAATATAAACAAAATCAGTCTCCTGGGCCTCTTAAAAGCCCCTTGGTAAGCCAAGCATAACAATTCCCATTTTACAGATGAAGAGCACGAGGCCCCGAAGATATCTGACCATGTGCCACTTAATCTACTGGCAAAGTTACCATCTTTAAGGCTGGAGGAGCTGACTGGGGAATTTAAGCTCAAGTCAAAAGCAAGACTACCTTTCTAGAAAATGTTATTTTCTTTCAATCCTGTTGTATTTCGATTACTGTGATTATTTCAACAGCAGCAGCAACAACAACAAAAAACCCATCACTCTTACTCTATGATTGTTATGTCTTCAAATTAATCAGTAAAAAGTTCACCTGAACCATATACTATACCACTCTCTCCTTCAGAGGAAGAAGCCAAGAACAAGACCATAATGTATTATAATGTTTTGAAAAGATAATAAAAACACAGACAAAGCAGCCAAATCCATAATAGACATGGTGAGTCCTGTGTCTGGCTCCCTGAGAGCTCTAGAGGTGGTGGAAATGAAAACTGTTTACACTTGAACCCTGACCTGCATGCCAATAAATGCCTGTGCATTCCACTGTGGTAAGTGCATACTGGCGGGTCCTAGAAACCCCAGGCATATATTGCTTCTCCCTCAGGCTCACCGGTAAAGTAATATGATTGCTAATGTATACATTTGCACAGGATGAGATCAGTTGGAGGCATGAGTGTGAACACTGCCAGGACCTTCTGGAGGGGAGGTCACTGATAAAAGGGAGTAGCATCCTGCCAAGCAACGGTGTCAGGTTGTGTGTGGGTCCACCTGTGTGTTACATATGTGACGTATGTGTGTGCATGTCTAGGAAGGGACAGTGCAGCCTTTCAGGATGAGATGCCTTCACTCTTTATGGATGCAGCCATTGGGATAGCTCTCTCAGACCCGGCTTGCATGAGGTTCGGAACATTGCTGCCCAAGTGTTGAATAGTTTCTACGGACTGTGCTTCTGAGACCAAGAGCTGTTCCTAAGAGGATGAAAAAGCTGGTAGGAATCCTGCCCTTGCTGTTCCTTGTGTCCTGCCCCACACCCCCGCCTGGCTTCCTGCCTGGGATTTGATCTGATAGAGCTACACTGGGACTTGTGGCACCTCTAGAAGGCCAGCTATGGCAGTCCCCAGCAAATACCTGGGGCCAGAAAGGAGAGAAAGAAACTAGGATTGTTCCCAGAAAGAAGGGGCAAATGGAGACAGAGTGGCCTGGAATGAGTAGGGCAGTGTGGTGTATTCCTGCTAAGAGGTAGTGAGAATAACAAGAAAGACAGAAGGATTGCCTGTCAACATAGGGGTGAGGGCTCCGATGAGGTAAATTTGGCTCCTCAAACCACCAGCATGAAAACATACAAATACGTTTATTGTTTTCTTTGTAATTTGCTTTTTTTCTTTTTAAATTCCTCTAACTGTTGAAAATATCCTTCAGCGATATAATAGAGGGCAGGAACCTGGGGAGTCTAGAACAGAGGAAAGGGCCAGGGAAGATGGCAGAGATCAGTCTGAGAGCTGGAGGCAGGGGAGGGTGGCTTCTACCCAGAAAAAAAGGGGGGGAAGAGAGTATAAAGAAGTGTCCAGATTGGCTGAAATAGCATCCCAAAGAAGAGAAGAGGAGACTCTTATTGTGTTTGCTGATTGCTTCGACCTCCAGTCTGACCGCTTCAGCGTTGGGAGAGAAACCCTCCCTCCTGCCCCTGCCCCAACTGCGGCACAGGGTCAGCCGGGATGCGATTGCTGGGAGATCAGTTGGAGGTGTCAGAGTGAACACTGCCAGGGCCTTCTGTAGGGGAGGTCACTGATGAAGGGGTAGTAGCGTCCTGCCAACCTCCATTAGCCTAGAAGGGAAAAAGGGAGAGAAGTCAGTCCTCTGTGATCAGGTGGCCGTTTTGAGCAGACAATGACAATGAGGCAACTTATGGAAGGGACTGGCACCTGGCACATGGGGACACCCATAAAATGGGCACATAGCGTTGTGGATGGTAATAGTCCCCCCACCCTCAGATAAGTTCTTCCTCCCAGTGAGCCTTTGAATTCGATGCTGACACCTTCCACTTGTGTGATGTGTTTGTAGTTCTCCAAGAGTCTGCAGTTCGGTTCCAGCTATCTATGGAGAAACAACTGTCTTTTGTCTGAGACCGGAGGGTTCTGTTTGGTTCTAATCTTGGCAACAACGAGCCACTGATGAGGGTAAAGCTCCTAAATATGGCTGGTTTTGTTTTCCCCTCTGAGGAATAAGAAGGATGGCCTAGATGCTTTCTGAAGCTCTTCCTGGCTCTGTGTGTCCTGATGCCAGGGTCTACATAGTGATGAGTGAGTATAGTTCATATACTCAAGAAAGGGGCTGAGACAAGACCATGGATGACCTATAATTCAAGACAGAGCCTAACCAACAGCGGAGCCTGTTGTTAAGAAGGTGAGGACTTCTAAGAGGGCAATGTTTTGCTGGAGCATTGGGGACTAATGTACTTAGAAGGATATATTGTTATGAAGAGAGAGGGGGAAGATTGGAGTGGAAGGATTAAATTGGAAGAGGGATGGAAGAGAGGAGTAAGGGAGGGAATATGGGGAGGGACAAATAACATTAAGGGACATTTGAGAGACCATATGAAAACTTGAAACTAAAGAAGCTCCCTAAATAATATACATACATGAAGATATATAAATGGAGTCACCAAATAACGAGGGAGACAAGGCCCCAACTAGACATCTTATGCCATCAAGGGAAACCTCCAGTGCCAGGAACAGATTACATCCACTTAAATCATTGGCCAAAAGGGCCCCATGGAAATCCCCCAAACATCTTAGGCTGTTGCCAAGGATACTGGTTGCTCTCCACAAACTGATGATAAGGTCCTGTAGATGAAGACGATGCTCATCTATCTCCTCGGACACCGAGAAATTGGGTTGGTGTCTAACTGGAGGCTTCAGTCCCACTGACTCGTATATGCAGTATTGGAAGGTACTCTGCATGTTACCAGAGGAGAATGGTAATCATCCATCCAGCTAACCTGTGACCTACATTAGTGACCTGCCTGTAAGATATGCTGGTGCAATAGCAATACCAATGTGAGAGTAACCAATCATTCTGATGGGATTTAAGGCCTACTCCATGAGATGGAAGACATGCTTGACCCTGCTGGGGTGGCCAAGAACCTGAGACTGGATAGGACATGGACCTAGGGAGAAACCAAATACTATTGTTTTGCTAAAGAAACATAGCAACAGAATGATTCCTTATGACATTTTTCTATACATCAGTGCCTTGCTCATTCATCATCAGAGAAGCTTCTTCTTGAAGTAGATAGAAACTAATGCATAGACCCCAAACTTGGACAGTGTACAGAGAGTAAGAGATTCTGGAACATTCAGTTCGAAATGGGAAGTCTTCATCTACTCCTCCACGCCAAGGCTCACAGCCTGTGTGAAAGATGAGGCAGAAAGATTGTAAAAGCCAGATGTAGTGGATCACCAGGGAAGCAATGTCCTCCAGATACAGCAGGACTGATGTACATATGGAAGCATGTGGCAATACCCACAGGGCCTGTACAGGTTCAAGTCAGATGGGGTTCCCACACTGCAAGGATGAAATAGACATGACTCCCCATCCCTAACTAAGAAGTTATCTGCAATTGATACCTACTTGCAAATGAAAAATTACTCTTCTGCAATGGAGTCTCATTGGGCATATATTAACCACACTTAAAGGTAGACTCCCCAAGCCTAACAGTAGAAGCCCAACACAAGACTAATTCAATGATATTTTTGTATAATTTTTTGTCTTATATATCTCTGTTTGGGTTTTTGGTTATGATTGTTCTTTTGCTTGTATTTTGTTTCTAATTTATGTGTATTTGGTGTATTTGTGTGTGTGTGTGTGTGTGAGAGAGAGAGAGAGAGAGAGAGAGAGAG